>JAKTTQ010000014.1:0-83914 GCA_030581555.1 [Candida] argentea
TAAACAAGCCCCTATTTCACCTTTGCTTCTCCATCCCCGCCTTGATCACTGCTATGGCACCGCTTGCTTGGACACGGTAATTGCCTCCCTTTGAGATGCCATATTCCACTTCGGCCAACCCTCGCAAAATTGCTATCCGCGCCTCAGGTTTTAATTCGTACCCCTTTAATATCTCCACAAATCCCTCCACCATATCCACAAGAGCTAACCCTTTTGTTTTCATGTACATATCCAATGTAGCAACGGCCGTGCTCCAGTCCTGTTTGAGAATCGCGTCCAATATCGCCTCAACATCCTGAGGCCGTGGGGCGCCAATGCATTCATAGATCATGTCCTCGTCTATTTCCTCATCAGCCTCGCCAACAGTGGCCGCTGTACATGCCTGCAACACATTCAATGCGCGACGCATGTCTCCCTGAGCAAGTTTCAAGAGCGCTTGTTCCGCTGCCGGGTTGATATCGACATGCTCCTCTCTAATCACTCGTTTTAAACTCCCCTGTATTGCTTCTGTCAGGATGGGATGGAACCTGAATCTTGTGCATCTAGAGAGCAATGCTGGATTGAGCTTGTGGGCGTAGTTTGCCAAGATACAGAAACGAGTGTTTTTTGTATATTTTTCAATAATGCGACGCAAGGAATTTTGGGCGACTGAAGTCATGGCATCAGCTTCATCGAGAATGATGAGTTTGAATCCCTTGGAAAAGATCTGCATGGTGGACGCGAACTCCTTGATACGATTGCGAACAACATCGATACCACGGTCATCAGACGCGTTGAGTTCCAAGACCATATTTCGATAATTCGGACCGTAAATTTCGCGAGCTAAAGCAATGATTGTAGAGGTTTTTCCTGTTCCAGGGGGGCCATAAAACAAAAGATGAGGTAGTCTGCCTTCATGAACAAACTTCTTGACGGTGTCAACGATATCTTGTTGTCCATACACGTCATCGAGAGACTCTGGACGGTACTTTTCAACCCTAAATAAATAATTAGTATCAATCAATCACGAACAGTATAGTTCTCTGTTCACATACCATGGCAAATTGTCTCTGGTTCCCTCAGTTGCAGACATGACCTGTGTAGCTAGTCTCTTCAGCATTGGTCGCGGTCGCGTCTCATAAACGTACTTTTTTCTATCGGAGGCCGGCAGCTCCAGCCAGCACGTGATACACACACTTGGTAGCCTGTCATAGATTATCTAAATATTAAAACACACTCCTGGCAAGAAAAAAAAGTCCGGCAGATGTTACCGACATCCGCACACAGCGTACAAGTAAAGAAATCACGAGGCGTGGCTAGCGGACCTCGGCATGTTGTGATGGCTCGAATGACATCATCATTTTTGTGACATGAAGAAAAGACACATTTGAAATGGTGCGATGAAATGATTCATATTTTACGATCAATAGCACTAGCCTATTCGAAACACCATCTTCCACGACATTTGGATTTGTAATGTAATCTACAGAGTACTTCAATGGGAGGTCCACTCGAGTATTCGGTGGTCGTGGTCGTGATACGCGGCCGTTGCAAGAAGCCGTTTAAATGTCGTCCATTAAATATACATCACCCACACGCCACACCACACATGGTTTTTCCGGATAATATTTTTGTGATTGTATCTCCGGCAAACGCCAGTTATGATTCAATCTGGCTTGCAGCAGCTTCATGTATCGTGCCCAGTGCGGTAAGTGTACAAGTTGGCCTGCTGCTTAGTTTGTAGTTTCCATCTTGAGAAGAGCCTCATAGACCACATTTTTGTGCGTGGGAACTTCTCCTCCACAACTTGGGATGATCCCCTCGGATCAATTAGTCTCCTGATGTGTTTTTCCACAATAAGTCGCACATGGGGCTGGAGATACTAACAACGTTGAGCAACACTCCTCACCAACCACATGATATATCACAGGCCTAATTCGTGAGGAACCAAACAATTGCAAGTGAAATCATAATGAACAAACTCGATTTCGAGCTCAACTCTGATCCTCCGGATGTCACAGTCATGCCGACCCAGTTGCATGTGTGATACTTTGCACTGCGATTTAAAGTGTAATATGACTCTGAAAACTGAAGCGACTGGTGTATTGAAGGACACTGAAATTGTAGACTGGCCGGGCAATCGCGGACTAGCCGCTCGCAAACGTCTATGCATGGCAACAACTCGTAGTATGGCAATACCGGCAGAATTACGTCATTCACAAAGTCATTACGCAGCTCGCCCACGGCACGTAGCTTGTATCCGGGATGATTCATCGTAGAGCATCTTGGGATAGTGACCGAGCATAGCCACTGACGATAACTATATTCGCAGTCACCGCAAGTTCGGAGGGGCGAGAATATCGAGTCTTGATTAGCTTGACATGGCACTTGTTGGAGTGCCTTGCTAAAGTTGGTGTATAGTGAAGCGGCGTAGTCGTCGTACATCTGCCCGAGAGCATGGCGGTCGACATCTTCTTTCGCAGGAACGGAATATGCCACGTCTTTACAAAAGTCAAGGTCATATATTATTTCACATGCCGGTGTTGATTGTGTGGTGAACTCAAACGGCGCATAGACAAACCGCGCTGTTGATACAAGTATCCCCTCAAAATACTCGTTAAACTCTCCCAAAATATATGCAAAGTAGGTTGTCGAGGAATTGAGTCCCTCGACGTAGAATTGCTGCTGTGGCAATCCATTCCGCGTGACGTAAGTAGCGTTGATCTTATTGGGATCGATAATTGTGGGTCCACGAGTAACGGCGCACCAACTATGTGAATATCCGTTGAAATAGTCTCGGTCCTTATCATCGAAGATGTAAAGCATAAACAGCTGCTGGGAGTAAGCATCATCACGCTTGAGATAAAACTCTTGATTCAGAACATTCAAATAGTCATAGGTTTGTAACAAATCTGGATCCAGCACCAGCAGATTGATTGCTCCATCTGACAGGAAACCACTTTGAGTCAAATTTCCAGTGCCAATAAGGGCAGCAGAGTTTGTGGTATCGATCACATTACCCCACAGCAGGTTGTCCCATTGAAATATGATCGTGTCGAATGAAACCGCAAGCTCATAGTCCCAGCTCGCCAGAATGTTTGTGTTTTGCGGTGCCTTGGCGACCACATACAATGTGGTCTGGGTGCTGTTATCGACGAATTCCACAATCGCTCCGAAATGGCCATCCTCAAAGAGGCCCATGTCACCTGTTGATTGATCTGTTAGGACCAGAGGATCGAACGAATAGTAGAGCGCGATGTCATTAGAGGTATCGAGAGAGTAATCGGCATTCGGCTCATCTAAAGCCGATATGTTTCCAACAGCATTACTGGGCCACGAACACACATTTCCTGATAAAAAGAAGATTTGCTCATCATAGACTCCAAGTGTCTCATTAGCCAGAGAAGTGAAATTCAAAAACCACTGTTGCGTTTGACTTTGGGTAATGTTCCTCCTAATCGAAATGAAGCCTCCAGCATCTTCATCAGACAGTGTGCTTCGTGCCACTAAACGCCGTGCGCCCACTGATACAGCACATACGGCTGCTGCTTTCACGAAAGAGCTGAGACGCATCCGATGAGTGGGGTGCTGGAAAGGCCAGTTCTCAAGGTTGTAATGGAAGACGAGTTATGTAATCGAGGGTGAGTGGATGCTAAGATCCAAATCTGTTCTTTCATGCTCCTACATTTTTGATCAGGTCAGGCCGTTTCTTGGCACGACACAGAATGAGCTGCATCAGCTATGAAAGTCAAGGCACAAATTCAATTTGCACAATATGTTCCTGAACTACTAAATTGTTGGTTGCAAAAGTTGTTCAAGACAAATTGCGATCGCGGAAATTTAACATAGGTGAGGTAAATGGGGCGAAATGATCCTGAAGGGATCGACCCTATATATATGGTCAATCACATCATCCGGGATTTGCCAAATAGAGCCTTCACGGTAAGGGGCACCAGACATACTCGAAATTGAGTGTTAGCTAGATACTTTACAAAGATCTAAAATGTGATACTCTGTAATTGCGAAAAGAGAAACTATGTATTCCTTCTTTTCATGCGAATGCACGAATCGGATCAGCACGTAGATATGTGATGATGCTAACGCAACTTTTCAAATAGGAAACGGTCTATCATGCACAGCATCCAGACCCAAGGCACGATGTCGTCGTGTTTATCTGTGGCAACACAAAGCAAACGGAAAAGAGGCGCTTTTTAGTAAGATCCGCTACATAGAAAATTCATTCCCTCAGGAAATGTTTCCATAGAGGTATCTAAGCAGTCAATGAGTGACTAATGTGCCACCGCATGGTCGCCCTGTTCATCACCACCGTTTAAGCCACATTGCCCAAACAGCGAATAGTAAGGGACTATGATTTCGACCCAAATTTCGCAACCCTTCTTACTCAACACCATGTTCAACATTGATGTGAGATGGCTGGGTTTCAGCAGTTGGATAAGTATATCACACTCCTTCGAGTTCTGTTCTAAGTGCGCAACCGTAGCCCCCATGCTTGCCTCCTTCTTTTCCTTGAACATGTACCTCGTATTCGCGGCTTATTTAGCTTCAAGATTGTGTTGATGTATCATAATCTCCTAAAGTTAGTCCCATTACAAGTCTTGCGTTAAAAAATTCTCCTTTGGTCCCAAATAGAATACCCAAAACATCAGACTTCCCAGCATTAACTGCATTGATTAGGCGATTTGGCATCATACCGATTCTAGAGAAGAATTATCGACATGTACAAAGACCATAACAGCACGACGACACATTTGCAGCCAAAAGGTGAAAACATCTTTGCCGCAATATTTCAAAACGGTAGGGTCGAAGATACATTTTGAAGTAAACACTGTAAATTGGGAGAAACCTAACACTAGAAACCTACATTGACTTTTGAAAGATAACTACGAGCTGTGACATCACCAAATCACCCAAACAACTTAAAGAGCTTTTTCATTCTGCTTTTGCTTTTTGGTTTCTGCAACAGATTGTGCTCCACATTACCCTTATGTTCGTAGTCAGGCTCTGAAACGGATGGAGTTAACTGCGGCCGGCGCGAGTCGGAATACGCTTCATGGGAGAGGGATCGCATCAATTTATGGCGGTATTTACCATTTGAGATAGCACGAGCGTCAGAGGAGGCGGGCAGTGCCAGGGAAATGCTCTGGTCATCTATCCCGACGAACTTTGTTTTGCGGTTTTCCATGGGCGGCGGCGAAGACACCAAGACCGAGGGCGGCAGCTTGGGAGGCGACGGCGACGCGGCGCCAGCCTGAAGCCGTTTCATCGTTTCCTTATACAGCATACCTCGTGGAGCATGTAAGGCTGTGGAAGTACCCAGTCCCAGACGATCATGCTGGGGCTCAAAAGGCGAAAGCATCAGCCGAGATTTATAGGGCACAATCCCAAACGAATTCAGACCCGTGATGGCGCGAGCGAGCTTTGCACCCTCTCCACGAAAGTCTGGGTCGATCTCTCGAAGGTCACTACAGAGATCAGCCAGCTTATCCAGGACGAGTTTCACAAGGTCGACGAAACGGTCCTTGTCGACAGGTTTTGCGAGGATTTTTTTCTTGCCGTTAGCTATTTCTCGCTCGTATACGGAGTAGAGGTGAGCGATTTCATCGTACGACAGATAAGACTGAGAGCTGCGCGTCGAAGAAACCAGACACGATTCGTCGAGCTCATCATCAATACTGTCTTGTGCGGGTTCATTAGTAGTCCTAGCTTTGGTGGGATCGTTTTGAGAGTCATCTCGTGCAACACTCGATGATTTCACACTTGGAGGTTGATCACTACGAGCAATGTCATCCTCGAAACCGGCCATATTGATTGCGGGAACAACAATCACAGGTAGCGGGAAATTTTTGACGAGACGGTCAGTCAACTTTGCTGAATTCCACGATTTGAGAGGGGGCGATTTACCTACCGAGGGCTTTGAGCCCGTGCAGATTAGATTGGGCTCGTATAATTTGTACATATCCTTGAGCACCGCCTTGGTATCTCCAATCAGCAATTCGACTGAAATCTTGCAGATGGCGCCTGGTTTAATAACACGCATGCAATAGGTCATTATATTCTTTGCGATTTCTTTGGAGTAGGAGGGCATGCATCGCCTGCGCAAACGAGACTTGGCAGTCATGGCGGGACCAAGACATGCTGCATTTGAATAAGGGCGCAACGGGCGATCTAACAATTGCGGAGGGAGCGCTGCCACAACAATAATGGTATCACCATCCTCGATAAAGTGATTGAGGATCCAATCAAGAGCGACCCAGGTATGTTTGCGGGCCGAAATATAAACAAGAATGACGCGAGAGGGTAAAACCGGACGACGAACCCGCCCACTTGGGGTTTTGATGTGGCCGAGATATAGATTTTCGAATTCACGATGTACCTTTGTGAACGTGCAACCCCTGTGGGTCACGATCGGCCTAGTAGGGTATTCGGGCGCGTACTGTTTTGAGATTTTCAAAAGACGAGCTAGCTCTTGCTGGTTGAGGCGCGACAAGTCCTGAGAGCGATATGGCAGGGGTACTCTTCCTGGCGACAACTGGGAGTTGGGGGATAAGGCGCGGGATGGAGAGGACAGAATGGTGCGGCCGCGCTCTACTGGGTAATCATCGGTGTAGTCGTTATGCTCGAGATACTGGAGGTTAATGGTGTCGAAAGAAATACGTTTTTGGAAGGATTCGCGAGGGTTGGGGAAACCTTCGGCAATGGGTGGGATTGTGATATATCGATAATGATCCGAGTGTTTTTTCAAGAGACGGTCCAAGACATCATTGTGTGAATGCGACAGGGTGACGGCATCAACAGGCAGAGAGAGACCGGTCGCCTCATTTGCATCCCCCAAGCAATGGCTAAGCGGGGGCAAGGAGGTAGCATGAGCCAACGGCATGGTATATTTTGAGCGCGAATTTGCATCGACATCGGGGTGGTAACGTCTATCCGAAACAGTGATTGAGTCGGTCAGACTAGCATCGTCACCGTCAGAAGAGCTGCGAGCCATAGCAGCAACGGAGAGCGGGGGGTTATTTCGAGGAGAATCTATAATGTATTATCCACGGAATCCGGCGTCGGGGGGTATTGGTTGTCAATCTCTAAACTTTGCATGGGGGGTTGGAGATCGGGGCAGGTCACGTGTAGATACCGGTAGGACACGACACCACATGAGTAGACGCAGCAGAAAAAAGGGACCTGAAAAGGAGCATTCTCAAATCTGAGCTCGGAATTTAAGGTGTCCTGCATCGTGGAGTAGCGGCTTCTTGTGTGTGTGTTTGTCGCGTTGTGTAAAGTAGAGGTAGTCACCGCTTTTCAAGCACGTAATTCTCGCGGTGCTGCTAATGATTGAACAGGCATACTGGCAAGTATTCACATGGAGGTCCAAATTGTATGAATTGCTGGTTTCAGCCCCGATAGTTGCTGGTTGATTTCAGTGAATATGTGTGGGAACGATGACGTCATTCCTGCTGGACTCGACGATGTGGGCGATAAAGTCTAAACGCGGGGTCCACGCCGTCATATTTAAGCATTAGGGTTCGCCATAAGGAATGCTTCCGCTCACACTCACGTGTTGCTAGTCCCTGGTGAGTCAGAGTAGGGGGGTCTATCACGATCCCACATCCTTTTATCGCCTACTTATATTCATTCTCGGTCGTTATAATAATACTGTCTTGTTCGCGACTATTGGAATTGCAAAATTTGAGCTGAGCGCCGAAATTTATTTCGTGTTTCAGGATTATATCAAAAACCATTTCCAACTGGCGCTTCATCCTTCAAGTACTCCACAGCAATGAACACGAGACCCAAGCAAGCTTGTATTCGAGTATTCGAAAGGTTCGACTTGCCCGTGTCTGATCCTGGGACATTGTCCAGGCTCGGGCCCGACCTTATGATGTTGTTTGACGATTTCGCTTGTGAGCGCGTCGGGATGTTCTTGTCCATGACATCACTCATCGCAGGCATTCCGGCCGTGCAGCTCAAAGTCGAGATGCAATCAAAAACCCCCTTTTTCTTCCTTGTGAAAGGAGTGAATGCCTATGCAAGAACGCTAGGTCCGCATATTACGGGATTTACAATCGAAGATTTAGAAGTGGAGCTGAAGGAGGGAAGCAATGTCGAGAGACCCAAAAGTCCTGCATTGCTCATTCAAGCTACTCGATATTTGCGGGTGTTCGATATCTCTCCATCATACATGTTTGCGCTCTATAAGATGCTCCTGCAAAACGAAAAGCATTTCATCGTCGCCGTGGTGCTTCATTTATGTTTGATTTTGGACGCAATGCACAGATGCGACCCGGCTGCTCACTTTGAAATGGAGATCGAAGCCGTCGATGAAGGTGAGGCGGTGGTCGGATTCGAAGGGATCGTATGGTTAGGCTTACTTTGTTCGGTTGCGGACTTCAAGGCTGACGCAAAAGCGACTCTTTTCAGCAATGACCCCAACGTCACAATGAAGCACAAACCAATTTCTGATATCTTTGTGGACAATTATCTGGGAGAGTTATATGGGATATCTATTCTCCTTGTTCGAGGCCTATACAAATACCCCGCATGGTCCCCCACAGCGACGCCCACGGAAATCTCAGCCATATCACTGAGGCTCCTCCAAATCTTATTGCGCGAGAAGCGAATGTTCGATGCAAATTCGTTATGTCAATTGCGCTACTCAATCTGCTCTCAGTTGAATTTGGCGCAGAACCCACCAATGTATGGTATTAATCACGTCGTGAGTCGAATCTGTCAATGTTGCACAGTGTTCACCAACAAAAAGTTCCTGGATCTTATAAAGAGCTTTCTTGAACAAAACTTGCCTCTCGATAAAGAACCTGTCGAAGACGAGGAAATACAAATGGCACTCGAAACGCAGAAAATGCATAATATGAACTTGATCAGAGCAAACCACGAAACGAGCGCTGATCGCAAAGACCAAGTCAACTCGAACGGAATAGACGCACGCCCGGATCTTGGTCTCAACAACTCTGCACGATCATGGCTAGATTCTCCGTTCCCTACACTGACACAGGAAGACATGGATGAAGACAAAAGTTATGCGTATCAATTACCCAAACGCGGACTGAGCAGTGGCAGTGGCCATTCCATTGACGTACTTGCGATGCACAGATTGTCGGTGGATAATGCTGATCGGAAATCAAGGCCTTTCAAAAAACATCGTAATACTTCGAAACTGGCCCTCAAAAAGAAAAAGAAACAGGCTAGGTTGACGATGCGACAAAACCCTGAGTGGGATTCGGAAAATGACATGGGCAATGGCGCTCCGTGTCAAGAAGTATCGCCTTTAGAGACCGCGGCCCAGGACCGGGACGAATCCGGTGATTCTGACCGGGTCGAAGGATGGCCGGGCACCGCTGACTCTCTTGAATCCAACACCACGATCACCGAACAGGAATATAGTAATCTTTACTATGATGAGTTGGACGAGGATGAGGACTTTTTAGACTTGGTCAACATGTTCTCTCAGATGTTTAAACACATTTCACGCCAAGAACTCAAAATCAAGATCAAAACCGCCGCAGACTATGGGGACTTGCTCGAGGAATTGTGTGTGGAAGATGAGCATTGCGAGCTCGCTTTGGAAGAGAACATGCAAGACCAAATAAAGATAGAACAATCTTTGGAGATGGAACAAACATTGGAGACTCAAGCGGAGAGCTCAGACATGGGTGAGAGCAATGCATCACCAGAACCGATGCCCGATTACTCGGCCACAGCGCATCAGCTCGCCGAGATTTTCCCCTCTTATGACTTGTCGGTTCTCGAAGTGGTTGCAGTCAAACATAAGCACCATTTAAACAAGGCGACCGAAGAACTATTAGCCGAACCCAGCGCAGAATCAATCATGCGAGAGGCGAAGCAATCAAATCTCGTGGAATCCAGGAAGGACGCATGGGAAGCAGTGCTGGCCACTGCCGATGAAGTAGCTAAAGCTTTAAGCATGAAGCCGGAGGAGGTCATTGGATATGTGCACACGAACAAAGGCAATTATTACGAGTCTCTCGTAGCAGTGATACGTGCACTCGGAGGTAAAACAATAGCAGATTCCAAAAGCAATGCAAAGAGCGTGAAGCCCAATGTGTGGGACACGAAGCGGCCTACTCCGAAACCGGCCCCAGTGAGAAGACGCCAGGCCGTGGATACTCGCACGCCGACTGCGAGGTCGGTCCCTATCCCACTGGGTGGACGGGTCCAGGGCCAGCGTGTGCAGCGGGGCGGGGCACGCAAGAGACAAGACCGTGTCACCTTTGGCGCATGGAATGAGGATTTCGAGCGTGAAGTTCCAGCGAAAAGCTTGCCTACGCCTCCACTGGAACTCGCCTCTTACGTATACGATAGTTCATCTGAGGAATCCTGCGAGATTCGTGCGATCTACGAGAGTAATCTTGAATTCCGCCAAATCAGCCCCCAATTCGCGCAGGAGACATTGGCTTTCTTCAAAGGAAACGTTCTGCAGGCAGTCGATATATTGATCGCACTTGTTAGCAACAATGCTGCATGTCTCACCCAAGACTACAAGCTGGCGAGGTCGGAGTCGAAAGAACTCAAGCCATCGATTACGATTGAGCTTGCCCCTCGCCAAACGGCGTACTCTCTGCAAGCGGCGACAAACAAATTCGCCCAGTATCTGGCGAAAGCAGTGGAAGCGACACGCGTCTCCACGCAACAAGTGATGGATGTGTATGAGCGCAATGGTATGTTAGATCTACACGGGCTCAGTGTCCTACAGGCACTTTCAGTGACACACGGCGCGTTATTACAATGGTGGTCAGCAGAACAGCACAAACGAGTCGAACAGGGCGAGATACACAGGTACGGGACACGCGCAGCCTTTGCAGGCCAGGTTCACGTGGTTACCGGGAGGGGCCTACATTCAGCTACTGGCAAGTCGGTTATACGATCAAGTGTGAAGAAGTACTTGGATCGGAATGGATTCTCGTACGCGGAGAACTTGGGGAGCTTTGTGGTCAAGGGTCGCAAATCGCAGCATTTGGGGCGGGGTACGCGAGCACGTGACGAGGCATTAGCGATCGAGACGTTTATGTTTTAGGCGACGCCGACGCCGACGACGACGCGAAAAACTTGGGACGGCGGACGATGCCGTAGTGTATATAACGGCCAGCCATTCGGTGGTAAGTGCACGCCCGCCTCAAGGGGCCAGCACGCAAAGGGGAAAGATAAGGATAAGGGACAATGATCAACAGAGGTTCTGACGGAGTTGGAAGCGGAAAGACACTATGAGTTGGTATATCCACGAAGAAGAATGGGAGGCCTACTAGTTGTTCGTCAAGGAAGGAATCCTCGGGGAGGACTGTGACCTTTTTAAGAAAAAAGGGTCTATCAAATGTTTTTTTTTTCTTTCTCCCGCACACTCTGAAAGGCCAGCCAGATAAAAACATATCGGCCAGCCATTGATTTTACGAAAGGTGAATCCTCTCGAAAAAATTCTTTCCCTAAAACTATCGTCTATCGTTACATTTAAGCATTATCTCTCAGGGGATATCCAGAGACTCCTTCAGCAATGTCACACTCATTCCACAGTGCTCACTCTCTGCCGGCAACACTAAAGTCGACTCACTCAAATAAACATTCCTCCTTTGTGTTCAAAGACGAGCCCTGTACAGAACATCAATCGGACTTATCCAGCCATGACATTTCCAACAATTCCGCTAATGTTGAAAATGGTGACGGTCAATTGTTGCTGGTGACCGTTAATGGCCACACCGACCATGTCGTCGATCTCGATATCACCGACGTCATGGACAACTCCAACGCCGACCACTCATCTTTTAATGAAAGGTCAGAAAACTCAAACGTTGCCTCTCCGGATCATCCGTTACTAGAGCCTCCCGTGATTCTCTCCCCACAGTTACAAGAACCGTCTACGATCCCGGCGCACGCATCAGCCCATGCTTCGAGTCTGTCTCCAGCATTATCCGAGCCTTCTCCAGCAAGTAATCGGGATTCCCCTACAGTGACTCCCAAACATAGACTAGATTATGCAACATCGCTGCCTCAGCCGCAAACCACCCCGTCGCTAGCTTTCCCTATCGCTCAGAGAAACATGACACCTCTCTCCAGCTTCGACCCTGACTTTGCTGGAGCGAGACTGCCTGATTTATCACCCTACGCCGACAGCTCTGGCGGCATTTTCCACCTGAGGCTAGATCCACGCAATGCCAAAGACTCTCCTATGACCCTCAGCCAGCTCGATATCCTCAATAGACTGCTGGTGTCCTCGGATGATTGTGTGCCCCAGCCAGAACCCATAGATCCGAATTTGTTCACTGGCCAGCAAACGCCGGCCCTCAACCCAGATCTGAGCGGCCAATTCTCCGATCCCAAAGAGTCGCGTGATGTTCCCCCCGGCTCATATGGAAGTGCAGAAGAGAATGAGCCCTACCACACCACTTCAGTCTATACTAATGATGACTCAAATGACCATGAACGGCCCTTTATGGACTCCCGCTTGGGTGCGGCCCTCACCAAAACTGTGACCCCTGATAATTCTGAAGGCGCAATTATTACCGAGCCACGAACAACTCCAAGTACCGCGAGACGTCTCGATGTGCTTGAAGCCCAACAAGCAGAATTAGTTCTGGGCGACTCATCACAAGATCAGGAAGAAGTGACCCCGTCAAAAGCACCACCTCTGTCTGGTGCGCTCGATGCCTCGCCAGGCACTCCGTCAAAGAAGCAAACCAAGATTGACGGTACAGACCAGCTGCCACTGCCCGAAATTGCGCAATCTGACCCCCTAAAACGTTTGGAGAGTGACTGCGCAACTCTCGGGGAAAACGATAAGGATACCGAGTCCTCTTCGCGCAGCCGCCATATAAGCGACGAATCTCCTCTGGATCCTATCGACTTTTCAGATATGCCCCCTCCTGATGCTCGTCTGAGCACTATATTTGGAAGTGACGATTTCCATAGAGCTCCGGCTCCAGCAGACAATGGGCGTACCTCGGATTCGACATCTCGTTCAATCAGCAATAGCACCACCGTCGTGCGGCATACCCCAAACACCCCATCCTCAGGTAAATTTATGGATTTGCTGACGACAGAGCCTCAGTTGGGCTCGTCGCTTATACCGGTGGCACCACCTCTGCCCAGCAGACGTAAAAGCCGTCAGCCGCTGCGTGTTAAGGATGTGATACAGCACATGTTTGGTCGCACGAAAACTGCGGGTGGTGTGGCGACGCCTGGCCTGCCTAATCTTGCCGATGCTTCCACGCTCGGGGTCAAGATCAGCACGCCATTCAATGCCAAACACATTGCTCACGTCGCGGTGGATGTTAACGGGCTGTATACCGGCTTGCCCAGTGAGTGGGAGCGGCTCCTTTCCGCGAGCGGCGTGTCGCGCCAGGAACAGGAACTTCACCCGCAAGCGGTTATGGACATTATGCAGTTCTACCTGGAATCTAACGAGCTTTCGGGGCTGAACGGACTCGGTAAATTCGGCAAAAGCGCTACTGCCAGTGGCTCAGCGTCGCGAGCGCTGTCGGAACTGCCCGAAGGGGTCGCCATCCTTACTCCTACGACCCCTGGCTCGGTGTTTCTGCTGGCCAGTCGATTTGATGAAATATCCAAGCCCTCTGAAAGCATGTTCATACCCAGCCGGCCTGCCCCGAAACCCCCAGCTACGCCCAAACATTCCGGCTCCATTCCTTTCAATGACGCAGACTCGGGCGCGCTGTTGGCGTCGTCGACACCTCGGACCATCTTTGGACGATCTTTCTCCTCGCGCAGGGGGCCAAAGCCTATTGGTGTACCTGGCCAGGGTAGTTTGGGCCTGATTCCCCGCCTGGCTCTGCATGGCGCTGCTCTTTCCAATAAGATGCGGAGCTCACCGCAAGCTGGCCTGCAAACCTCACCCACTAAGGCGATGGCGCGGTTCGATAGTGAGGTGCCGTTCTCTCCCCGCAAGGCGCCCCCTCCTCCAATCGCCTCCACCAAACAAAGACCGGTCCCGCTGCCTATCAATACAAATTTGTCTCGTGATAAACGGAGACTGTCGAGCGACGCGGGAACCCCTACGAGTCTTCCCCAAAGTGCATTAGACGATGCCTTATCGTCAAAGACCCGCGAAGAATATGAGGCTCGCGTGGCTCGTCATGATATGCTGCCACGCTCGCCAGGTGATGGCACCAGGCCCCTGCCACCCGTACTTATACAAGCCCCAGTCCCATCTGTTCGCCAGCAAAAGCCCGTGAGGGACCCCAAGCTCGCCGCCGCCAATGCCCAGCGTAAACGCGAAGAGAAGCGCAAAAAGAACGAGCTCGTCGTCGCCAAGTTGCAGGCAATATGCACGGCAGGAGACCCCCACGAGCACTATCTTGACTTGGTGAAAATCGGACAGGGCGCATCTGGGGGCGTATACATTGCTCATGAAACAAAACTGAAACAGGTTGTTGCCATCAAGCAAATGAATTTGGAACAACAGCCCAAGAAAGAACTTATTATTAATGAAATCTTGGTGATGCGCGGCAGCCAGCATCCCAACATTGTCAACTTTATCAACTCATACCTCGTAAAAGGAGACTTGTGGGTGGTAATGGAATACATGGAGGGAGGCTCGCTTACTGAGATTGTGACGCATAGCGTGATGACTGAAGGCCAAATCGGTGCCGTATGTCGTGAGACGCTCCGAGGTCTCTCGTTCTTGCATAGCAAGGGTGTGATTCATCGCGACATCAAGCTGGACAATATTTTGCTCAACACCGACGGACAGATTAAAATGACTGATTTTGGCTTTTGCGCACAGATCAATGACGCCAACTTGCGAAGGACCACTATGGTGGGCACCCCCTATTGGATGGCACCCGAGATTGTCCTGCGCAAAGAGTATGGACCCAAAGTCGATATTTGGTCTCTTGGAATCATGATGATTGAGATGGTTGAGGGAGAGCCACCATACTTGAACGAGACGCCATTGCGGGCGCTCTATCTCATTGCAACAAACGGGACCCCGACATTGAAGGAGCCCGAAGCGCTCAGTTTCAACTTGCGACGGTTCCTCGCATGGTGCTTGCAGGTGGACCCTTCTAAGCGCGCGGTGGCCGAGGAGTTGTTGGGCGACGTCTTTATTGAGGAGGCTGATGCCGTCGAACTGTTGAAACCGTTGGTAAGGGTAGCAATGGCGAAGAAGGATGAACGTGGAGAGGAGAACTAGAAATATATCGCATGCCTAATTCTCGGGGCAAACATCAAGTGTTCTAGACGAATTACGGAATAGTACACCATGGACCTCGCATGTACCACGAGCACAATCTATAATAACGACTGATATGTAACGCTCCTTCGAGTTCTTTTCTACGTGCGTAACCACAGTTCCCGTCCTCGCCTTTGTGCCTGTGTTGGTCTATCATAAGCCTTCTAAGTTAATTTTTAATACAAGTTACACGTTTAGAAAAACTTCGATGCTGAGGCCTGGTGAATTTTAGTCTGATCAACCAACATGCCTTGACGACATCTATTTCTACCATGAACCCACACTAGGAACCAATCCAAATGATTCGAGTAGCTCAGTATGAGACAGTCATTAACACTGAACGACTGGTACTGATTAACTGGTATTGAACGACTGGTATTGAACGACTGGTACTGAACAACTGGTAGCATATAGAGCCATACACATAAAATCCATTACATCGCACTGGGCCGTAGCCCTAGAACTCAACTCGTCACACACCAACAATGGGCACCGCGCCACCTTACGATGATGCCGCCAAGAAACACACACAATCACCTGAATCGTAGCACTCTCGGAATTCCACCACATTCCGTACACCCTAGCCGCAATATTAGAGACCACACGATACCCCAGATAGCAATCCATACCCAAATTGGGGAGTCCGAGGCGGTGGGCGCACGCATGTTCCTTTCGGTTCGGAGTCAAAGTTAAAACGGCACGGAACCCTCCTTTACTACTTACGCTCATCGTATATTCCTGATTCCAATGACTAAAGACGACACCACTACTTCGTTTCTCAACAATGATGGCATTGACCAATTGCAGCCTCTTGAACGTAAGCATCGCGTCTCCAACCTTTCTCTTTCAGACCTCAATCAGTGGCAAACAGGCTTGACAAAATTGAGTTCTCTGACCTCGCTTAACCGCCAACTGTCTTCAAACCTCAATCTTCGTAAGGTTGACTCTCTCGCCAAGTTACTGCGTAATTCATCCATCATTCGTCGTAAGCGCAAATCCGTTGTTGATCATGAAAGGGTTGCATCTTACGCTTTTTGCTTCGACATTGATGGTGTCATTTTGCGCGGCCCTGACACTATACCCGAAGCTGTTGACGCATTGCGTCTCTTGAACGGTGACAACAAGTACAACATTAAGGTTCCTTCCATCTTTGTTACTAATGGTGGTGGTAAGCCAGAGGCAATGCGCGCAAAGGATTTGAGTGAGCGCCTCAAATGCACCATCACTTCAGACCAGATCATCCAGGGCCACACCCCCATGAAGGACTTGGTCAGTGTTTACGACAATGTCTTGGTCGTTGGTGGCATTGGAAATGTCTGTCGTAACGTTGCCATGTCATATGGCTTCAAGAATGTGTACACCCCCCTCGATATTCTCAAGTGGAATCCGGCTGTCACCCCGTATCATGACATGACTGAGGAGGAGACGATTTGTGCACGCGAAGCAGATTTTTCAAAGATCGAGATCCAAGCAATCATGGTGTTTGCCGACTCCCGCAACTGGGCTGCTGACCAGCAAATTATCTTGGAATTACTCTTGTCCAAGAAGGGTGTTATGGGCACAGAATCAAAAACCTACAATGAAGGTCCTGAGATTTATTTCGCTCATTCGGATTTCATTTGGGCTACGAATTATAAGTTGTCTCGTTATGGTATGGGTGCGTTGCAAGTGTCGATTGCCGCTCTTTACCGTGAGCATACCGGTCACGAACTTAAAGTCAATCGTTTCGGTAAGCCGCAGAAGGGTACTTTCAAGTTCGCTAACAAGGTCTTGACCCGTTGGAGACAAGGTGTGTTGGATGACCACTTGAAAAAGGCCAGCATAAACGACCCTGACGCCCATCTCGCCGATATTTTGATCAACGATGATGGCGAAGAAATCATCAATCAATCTAAATTGGAAAATTTCCAACTGGACCTGGACTTTGATGACGATGATGTGGACGATCTCATCCGCAAAGAGGCGCCTGACCTTGTCAAGCGTGGCCAGTCTGCCGACACTGAAGGCGAAGAACCCGACTCTATCACTCTTCAGTTGCCCCCGGCCCTGACGGTGTACTTTGTTGGAGACACTCCCGAGTCCGATATCCGCTTTGCCAACTCTCACGACGCGTCATGGCATTCCATCTTGGTCAAGACCGGTGTGTACCAGGAAGGGACCGAGCCAAAGTACAAGCCCAAGCACTTGTGTAACAATGTTTTGGACGCAGTTAAGTATGCAATCGAACGCGAACACCAAAAAGAGTTGGAAGAATGGAACGAAACCGCACAGGACGAGGAGCCCGAGTTCAAGGTCAACTTTAATGACTTTGTTTCGGCACCGCGCGACCAGCTGCAGACGGAGTCGGCTATCCCTGAGGAGTTGGAGGAGTTGGAGGTCCCTGACCTTTTAAACGAGCAAATCGAGCGCATCAAGAATGTTGGATTGCAATAGTAGATTATCTATTTATCCTAGTTATTAGGCTCCGATAGCTTTCTCATTATGCAATTTCATAAAACTATATTCATACAAACCATATCAAGATTTTGAATTTTTAGTGCCAGCTTACTTCGCGAAAGTCGTTGTAGCAGTCCAATGCTTCGCTTGCAATTTACGAAAACTAATTATTGCCTCAAAATGATTTGTAAAGTTGGCAGATACGGCAAGTCGCTTGTCTCGTGGAAATGGTTTTCGAGCAGCAACCAAGAACTACTGTGGATGGCTGAAGGATGTGCCGGAGGCCATGTGTCATCTGTCGATAATTAGAGAATTTCTCGTTTTGTGGCTGGTCTCCTTAAATTGATGCGATTTAGTAGGATCCGCAATGGCATCTAGTTCAGAATCGAATTTGACTATGCAGCGATCATTGCACCAGAGAACTCCGAATCATGTTCGGATAAACGCTCTGTCTCCCTCTGATCGTTTGAATTGACCAAGGAAATCATTGCACCGGAGAACTTCGAATCTTGTTCGGATGAACGCTCTGTCTCCCTCTGATCGTTTGAATTGACCAAGGAAATCATTGCACCGGAGAACTTCGAATCTTGTTCGGATAAACGCTCTATCTCCCTCTGATCATTCGAATTGACCAAGGCAGTCATTCTCTCCGATTAGACATAGCACGATATGTGCGTGGAGGCTTCAGTCAGAATCCAATTCGGGATACTCTTCGTGATTGACCCTCTCATCATTCCCCTGAGCAGTTTCATCGGGATCGAACTGGTGTGAGCGCTCTAGTTCTTGGGCTCGCTCATTTGCCAAGTCGGACTCACGAGCAACCCTCTTGACATGGGCTGCAATAAACCAGTACCACGGTGGTGACACTAGATAACGGGCAAGCTCGACCAAGGTATAGTAGGACGCCACGCCATATTTTAGTTTTATATTGTGGATTGTGCGACGCCTCGTGTCATCTTCATCGTAGTTGATTTGACCAAGCCAGCTTTCACGTATAAACCACCAAACGTGCAGGACAATAATAACCAGCAGCATTGTCCATGCCAATGGGCGGTGGAATATTGAAAGAGTCGTCAATTGCTGACCCGAGACTATTTTTGCGATGTCTGCCACGAAGGTCTCGCTACGAACCCAGTCAAACAAGATGCTGAACCAGGGAACATGTGCGGTGCTGACATTGAATAGACCAATGATATTGACCATACCATCCGGATTCTGATGACACCACATAAAGAGCAAAACATCATCCAAGAGAGGACCGAGCGCAAGCACGGCCATTCTGTGCTTGTAATATTCGTAAAAGGCCAAGCATACGAAAGTGGCGGCGACTTGAAGGACCAAATAAGCCCAATCAAACAGTTTGTATTGATCTAGCCACAGAGCCAAGACGGCATCCTCAGACTTTGACAAGTTGTGGAGAGACAGCGGAAGACAGCCGCGGCGCGTGACGAAGGAACGCTCGGCTTCTGCATTGAAGCGAATGCGGAATACAATCCCAAGAACTAATTCCAATGACAAGTCGCCAAAGTAGCAAAAGGAAGTGACGATTCGCCAGGGCTGGGACCAGGACTTCTCCGGCACAAGAAGGAGGGACATGCGCGGGACAGCACCCATCTTAGCGAGCGTACCACATAGTAAGATCAGGGCCAGCCAGTAGCGCGTGAAAGGCGGGACTTGCTGTTGCCATTGAATGAAACCCTCCATGTGTATGCGTGAGCTGAGGGAGTTGGGTTCAGTAGAAAACTGTGTAATCAAGTGACTCAAAAAACAGGACACAAGAGATACAACAAAGGCATATGATTAATGTTCGCAACTCTAGGAACAAAGATCAAGATGCACAACTCAGGGACTAGGGACAGGACACGAAACAAAACTTCAGGACAGAAGATACACACACGAGATTTCGAGGCAGGTCAATAGACGACGACAGCGCCTACGATCTAACCGTTCGAAAAACAATTTGCTTCTGCTGGCAATGATTGATTGGAACGAGCTCCTCGAGACCAATGATTTCGTGTTGGACAAGTCTCCAAATGACACCTTTTTGGATCCATACCTCTACTTGACACTGCTCCCCAGCGCTAATCACAACGTGCGCCGACGCTTCTTGTTGGCGCTCAACACCGCGTACTTTGGCATAGCCGCTGATGAACTATTGGACACTATTGAACACGTCGTTGGGATTCTACATAACCTGTCATTGCTCATTGACGATGTTGAGGACTCATCCCTATTCCGTAGAGGGATGCCCACGGCTCACACCCGCTTTGGAGAGCCCTTAACCATCAATTGCGCAAATCTTATGTACTTCGTCGCCATGAATTTGGCTTCGTCCCGCCTTCCCGAGGTGTATTCACGGTCCCATGGCGGAGACACAATCGCCTTTTCGGCACGCACACTGCAAATTCTTACTCAGGAGATGCTCAACTTGCATCGCGGCCAAGGTCTCGACATTTACTGGCGCGACTTTTTGAATCCTCATGCCTTGCCTCTGATAAAACAGTATCTTGAGATGGTGAAGGACAAGACGGGCGGCCTATTCCGGCTTTCTGTAAAGCTTTTGAAAGAATGCTGCGACAAAGAGATCTCATCACCATACATGCAAGTGACAAATATCTTGGGCATCATGTATCAGGTCCGTGATGACTATTTGAATTTGATTGACGCTGGCTATGCACACATGAAGGGCGTTGCGGGTGAGGATCTCGCGGAGGGCAAAATCTCGTTGCCGATTCTCCACTGCTTGCATCAATCAGAATCTACTCCGGTTCACAAATTCATATTCGAGACTTCCCGAGAGGATCGATTGGCCCTCACGGACCTGCGCCAGCAGTGTATTGATTTCATGCGCGATACGGGATCCTTGCAGTTCACCAAAGATTTGCTTGTCAATTGTCAAGAAAGAGTACACGATTTGATCAATAACGACCTGTCAGTGAAGGAGAAACATGGTGCGCCATTGTTGGCGATGGTGGATGGTTTGTGTGATGTTTGAACTTTGCAAGTAACTCATCAATGTGGACTTTTCAATCTAGCACCTCATTGGCCAAGAGCCGCAATGCACCGCCACAGTTCCTGCTCATGCTGTGTATGTTGCTCTCTCATACAGCAAGTCTTCGCAATCGAGCCCACAAATTCATCATCCGATTTCGACCAGTGAATTCTCAGCGGAGGGGCAAATCTACGATTAATGAAACAAAATACAACACTCTAGTCTGTTAATTCGAGCTTGCGATCACATAGGCAAGAATCCGGTCCATCGGATAACACAAAAGAGCACGCATGAGTAAATATCCTCAGTTAAGATTGTGTTTGTTTATTCTATTGAAAGACATTAACGCTTTCATTTGTGTTGTAGGGAAAAGTTCTCTACTCCCGATATTGAATATAAAACATTCTGAAGCACAGTGTAAATTCTGAACAATAGTCCCGATATTTCAACACACTCATCTACAGATCTGCTTGAGCAGGACTTGGAAAATCATGCAAAGGCGTGAGGAGCCTTTGCTGGAGATAAGACACTATGCTAATTATGGTGGGACCTCCTGAAGGGTGGTTTGGTGCACATTTGTCACTAGCTTCTATATGCCAAGTGTCCAGATTGGTGAATAGCTAACAAGAGCTAGGATCTTTGAGTCAGCTTCAGATTAAAGGAATCTCGCGCTTTAAGCGTGCTTTGATTGACTCCAGACTGCTGTCTATCGCGTCCAAGCTCTCAAAAAATTTGTCGATATCGCTACTGTTGAACGCTGGTCCTACCAGCTGATTCAAGCTGCAATTGACATCGCATTCGACTGCGAATCTTTCCAGTTCAAAGGCAAGATTCTTGGGCAAGAAGCCGTGATGGACTGCAACATCTAACGGTGATGTGTTTGCACCGCTTGGAAGATGTTGGTGGGCGAGCTTGATAAGCTCAGGATAAGTCTTTTCTAGCGCAAGCTTGTCCAGCAAGCGGCGCTGACCTCGGAACTCAAATAAAAGAGGGGGTGCCCATGCGGGCCGAATACTGGGCTTCGCCAAGCGATTAACAACTTTACTCGAATAACCGGGCCTTTGAAGACTTGGGGGTTCCGACGGTGGTTTCCGCTTAGAAGTTCTTTTGCGTGTGGCGGTCGCTTTGCGCACCACCTTTTTGGACGTGGCCTTTGCACTTGTCGCAGAATCAGACTCCACTGAACCATCAGCGTACTTTCTCGCAGCTAATTTAATGATACGTTGCGATCGTCGCAAAGAGGGTGGGTTTGGTGAAGTCTCGCCTTTCTTCGTATCTTGTATATTCGTATGAAGATGATCGTCTTTACTTTCCATGGTTGTAACATTCACGGAGTCGTGGACGTTGCTAGGATCGGTCTCACTTTTTATATTGCCAGATTGGCTTAGCGTCTCCAGAGGTCGCTCCCCTATTTGTGCAGGTATTGAGGTTCGGCCAGACCTCCCTGTAGGGGGGATATCCAAATCAATAGCAGCCAACTCCTTGAATCGTTGCAAATCAAGCTCATCATCTCTATTTCCTCGGCGTGGGCGTTGGGGCTTTGTTGAAGATGTGCCATTCATGAGAGAGATCGCAGATGTCAAAATGATGGTCATCGCCGAAAAAATTATGTCCACGCTTCAGGCTCTACTTGTGAAATGTTATACCTCATCGGCCTCGGTTTATCTTATGAGTCGGACATTACGGTGCGCGGTTTAGAAACAGTCCGCAAATGTAAGCGCGTGTATTTGGAGGCATATACTTCAATCTTGATGGCCGCTGACCAGGAATCTTTGGCCGCATTCTACGGTCGCGACGTCATCTTGGCCGACCGTGAGCTCGTCGAGTCTGGCTCTGATCAGATATTGGAGGGCGCCGAAACCGATGACGTGGCTTTCTTGGTAGTCGGTGATGTGTTCGGCGCCACTACCCACACAGACCTTATCATTCGTGCCCGCGAGCGTGGTATCGCGGTCGAGGCCATCCACAATGCCTCTGTCATGAATGCTGTGGGTGCTTGCGGACTCCAATTGTATCAATTCGGTCAAACGGTCTCGCTTGTATTCTTTACCGAGAACTGGAAACCGGACTCGTTCTATGCGAAAGTCATGGAAAATCGGAAAATCGGCTTGCATACCCTCTTACTATTAGATATCAAGGTCAAGGAACAGAACGCAGAAAACATGGCTCGCGGAAAGCTTATTTACGAGCCACCGCGCTATATGGATATCTCTACGGCTGCCCGTCAGTTGTTGGAAATCGAAGAGAAGCGCAACGAGCAAGCATACACTCCCAACACCCCATGTGTGGCGGTGCTGCGATTGGGAGCTCCCACTCAAACATTCAAAGCCGCATCATTGCAAGAGTTGGCTCTGTACGATGCGGGCCCACCTTTACACTCTCTCGTGATGCTTGGCCGCCAAGTCCATGATTTGGAGTTGGAATACTTGTTTCAGTACGCTGACGATCGCCAGGCATTCGCCGACCTTGTGAAGCAAGATCAGGAGTTTTTCAAGCCAGCCCCGTGGATCCCCGAAGAAGAGGAGTTCAGCGATTAGCAATGTCATTAGAGACGCGTTTCGTTCAATGTACACTAGAATTATCCTATTTCATGATATCGTGTAATCTAGAACAACGTCAACTTTCTACCACACATTCCTCGTGCAAAATGCCGTCTTCACTCCGCGTAAAAGCCAGAGATTTGTATACACAACAACTGAAACAAAAATATCATCCACTAGATGTTTGACGTCTGGTAATATTAAGACTACATTTCATAACTATATGTAGATATTCTCTACTCTAATGCTAGCAACTCTATTGAATGATACAGAAATGATCAACTCACATCTCTTTCTTCGCGATCTGCGCTGCCACATCCGCCCCGGCATTTTCAAATGCGTCCCACACGACCCAGTCGTACCATCCCATGAACGGGGGCACGATCGTGGCAAGGTGCCATAAGCTGTGGGCGTCGAACAAGTCCATAATGGGAGGAAAGTCAAAGACCTCGAGCATCATCCCGGCGCTGACAATAAAGGTCATCATTAAGGGATACAAGGAATAGACTTTTGGAGACTTTGCGAAGAACAGTGGGAGCACGATTCTAGACTGATTGATATATTTCAAATGCGACAAATTCGCTTCTTGAGACAGGACTTGGGCAGTGTAATACTTTGAATATAATGTATAGCACAAGTAAGTCACCAAGATACTCTGGCCAACGCCGACCGCAATGTTTACTTGCATGTTGTAGGTGTACAGCCAATCCGTGACAAGGCGGTAAACATGTGCAGCGTAAGCTGCGACACAGCAGGATGTAAAAACGACACGGGCAAGAGCCTTGCGCGGCTCATGCAATCGGAAAACTCGTGCTGCTATTGCGTGAAATGAGGTCAATACCGTAAGCCCTGCAAAGTAATAGTCCATATGTTCTGTGAAGAGAAAATCACGTATGTGGAATATGGTGGAGCAAATCCATGCCATTACAGACACAAGAGTCACTAGCCAGGCATTGTAGATGGTACTCGAAGCGCCACTGACGCTCTTGTTCTTGTCATACACCGAAGCAAGTTTCTTCATCGCCTTATAGTTGACATACATATTGCCGAGCGAGAACACCACCGATGCCGGTTCCTGGATACCCGCGACCCGCAAAAATGGCCATTTGCCGTGGAATTGATAGATTTCCTGGCCTCGCAGCTCACGCTCACGAGTGATAATACGCTGACACTCGTAATCGCAGTTCAGCTCACAGTCCCATCCCAAGACCCACAAGTGCCACGGCATTCGCGGTCCGTGCTCAAAAGTCCAATCTCGGTTATAATAATGAAACTCAAAGTCTTCGACGGTCACCAACTGTTCACGGAACCCCTCTTGGAAAATGTGATAGGGATTGTTGAAGCAAACAATTTCCCGACATTGGTAGAGGCAATCGTCAAACGCCAAAAGCTCGTCACCGGGCGACGCCAGCGTCAGCAGCATTAGCGAGAGGAGTGCACCCAAAACGGGCCACCTATGGAGATATATGCGCATCGACGGGTCTCGGAGATGAATTGAGCGGGAAACGGAACTAAGCTGCTCACGATCCCGATCCCGCCAGACGCGAAATTTTAGATTTTCGTGAAAAGTCTCAAAGCCAACCACCGTAATCCCCACACCAAAAGTACAAATTGGAGGATGAAAAGGGCCTTATAAACCGTACACTTTAACACATCATTATAAATCGAGATTTCAAAAGAAACTATTCAGCCATGTAGTGAAGCAAGTATGACGAATGTTTTTTTTTGTTTTAGATTGGCGGTCATCATGCCTAATTGGAGCCAGTGACCACCAATTTTTGCAAGTGTCCTACAAATACTTGCAACGATACGTCATCTGTCAACACCACTGCTCCATGCGACGCGGAATTGTCCGACGAGTTGTAAGTGACGGAGGGATTCAACTTGCTGTACAAGAAACGGGCCTGCGACCCGCCCTCCTCGGTGTCGATGAAACGAGGCAACGGGTATCTGTCCACCAACAACTCCGCGGCCTCTTGTTTGGGCTCCTCCAACAACGCCTTAAAGTTCTCGTACTCAGGCATATCCTGGTATCCAGCCTTTCTCCATTGGGCGATCGTCCTGCCATGGTATATCAAAATATGGAAGAACGTGTCCAACAATAAGATACAATCGTCTTTGATTGAGACCGAGTCCAATAAGACTGCTTCTGGCTCGCGATCGAGTGCGAATGATGTCAACGTGGGCTGGATCATAATGAGGGAGTTGTTGCAATCCTCCGTCAACAAAACGTGGCGGTAGTAAGCGGTCTCGTCGGGGGAGTTGTTGAAGACTTGCAAAAATTGAGATCTACGCAAGTAATAGATGAATTGTGGGTAGAGCTGGAACGGCTGTGCCAACTTGAAGGACTGCTCGTCGTCCTTGCGATAATCTGCAAACTTTTGACACAAGCGAATCAACATCCGATCGATCCAGCGCAACACATCGGCACCATCGTCTTGTTCGGATTTGAAGAGAGTTACACGGGCCATCAACACTGCCGCTGCCTCTTGGTCAAAGCTTGCAGCCAAAGCGTGATCGTCAGTTGTTAAAAAGTTGCTAACGGTTGTCACGCGGATACGGTAGTGGCCTTCTGAATGTTGATAGTGCGTGATGAACTGGATATAACTTTGAGCGTCCTGAGTAAGTGGACGCACATTTGCCACGTCAAAAAATACCGCGAACGTGTGTTGTGGTGACAAGGCACACATTTTGTACTGGGAGGTTCCACCTAGACCTAATTCGTTCTCCAGGACATTGCTAGTTTTGTGATTGGCAGAAGAGGCATGACCAATCAAGCCACTGACCTTCAATTCGCTCGAGGTTTTGATGTCCATTGATCCATTGAAACCCATCATAAGATAACCTTCGCTATCCTTGTTGAACAAACGCAAGAACGATTGCTTGAAAATCGAAGTCGTAAATGCATCAGAAAGCAACATTGTCCCGCCCAGCAAATTGCTTAAACTGCGCATTTCCAGCATCCCGACTTGGTCGTAACATGAGGCGAAAATATCCACGGCGTGTGAATTTTTCACCACACGAGCTGCCATGGCCTCGTAGAACTTGGTTGCCTTTTTGAAATGGGTGGCATGATCCTTGTCAATGTCCGAGTGTGAGCGAATTGGCTCCTTGAGCTGCGGACCCACAATCATGCCCGGGTTTAACGTGCCTGGCCCAGCCAAGAACACCATGATCCTGGCACCATAGCCCGCGTAAGTCAAACTCAAGAGGTTTGAGGCGATATTGAGTGCCAGGCCGGTGGAACGTAAGGGACGGTCACCATGAGCCACGGGCCAAGGGTCGACCTTCAAGTTCTCCAAGATGGAAGTCAATTGGAACTCAACGTCCTCGACCGGCAAGAAAAAGCGGGTCAACGAATTTTGATGGTGAGGTTGACCAGGCTGTTGTCCAGCGAACTGGGCATGACCTTGTTGCAGCATGGTGGGCTTGTTCAACATTTCCGTGATTTGCTTCTCCGAATATTCCTTGTCGCCGCGAAAGATATATGAGCGGTTGATTTTCTCCGAGCCCAAGTCATGGAGATGGACCATCGTACCAAAAGTGATGAGACCAATCAAGGCGTTGGGGGGTAAAAGATTCAACGAGATGAGTAAGGTATCCTTAAGCGCTTGCAACTGGTCCTCATCCTGGCACAAATCAACAGTCAAGAAGAAAATGGGCGGGTGAGGAACGACTTTTTCGGTGATGTACTCGATGGTGGAACTCATGTGATGCAACTCAATGGGGCAATTTTCAGCCATCAACATACTGCGATACTCAGGCTCAAGCATATTTCTGTGTTTGCACAACGGACAGTCCCAAGTACCGCGATTGATATCGTAGGTACAATACGGGTTCAAAATAGCCTTACAGCTCTGCTGGGCACATAAGACAGGTTTGGACGGCCCAATCGGCAAGTCTGGGCGGTACTTTAAAGGGGAGTACAAAGCTCCAGTAGGGACGACGATCTTGGTTGCATCAGCCTTGGTCGAAGGGAAGGCATTCCAAGCAAAGCGGATTCCGTTGATATCTTCGGCAGCCTCAAAGTCCATTGATAAATGCGGGTTGACACACTGACACTGACGCTATTGGGCGTTTGTTGGATGACGTGGCTCTCGACATTTGATTGAAGAAAACGCACGTGATCATTCATTCAAGCATCCGCGGCACGTGTTAGCTCTGCAGCCGTTTATATAAAAACAAGGAGCTGCTGCTTGAGCCCATTCTTCCCGAAAGCATCCCGAGTCTGTTTTGACATCAGACTCAAATCCATAGCGTCAAAGCCAAGATCGGGGAAAATGTTCAAGCCGTCAGTGATCAGCGAGGCTGCTTTGTGAATGACACGTGTGCCGATCAGTTCCTTTATGATGTAAGGGTGACACTACGCACCAATGAAGATAAAGATAGCACAAAGGTTTTGCCGATTTTGGCTTCAAGAGAAACCTATTCGGTACTTGATGGAAACGGGTCTTTACCTACGCAACACTATGCCGGAGATACTGAAGGTCAACATCTTGGAACTGTTGGCTGGGTGAAAACCAACGAAAAAAAAGTCCGTGATAGTTTAGTGGCTAGAATTACCGCTTGTCGCGTGGTAGACCGGGGTTCAATTCCCCGTCGCGGAGCATTTTTTTCCTTTTCTCTTCGTTACCAGACTGAAGCCATTAGCGTTATTCGTAACTCGTGCCCCGCGTGAAAAATCTTCCGATTGAAAGCATTGCATTCTTGACGCTTCAGTTTAGAAGATAAAAAACTGAAATTCCCTATTCCCAGCGGAGAAAGGGTTTCTACTCTTGGAATTGTATTTTTCTTTGTTTCACCCATGATTGTGGGTTATCTCAAGTCAGTTGTAGCGCTAAGTCTGTAACCCCTGTGCCCATGTTGGATTGGTTCGCTTGGGTGGCCGGAAGGTTTCTTCGTTTCGTCAGGGTTTGACGACGCGGAGGCCATTTCCACCACCAGATGGGGGCGCTCCGTTCTCTTCAAGCCTGCACTCAGCCAAGATTTTCGGCATCACTCACACCTGATAAGGGTCGCTACTGGGAAACACAAGCGATGGCGTCGGAGTAGTCCAACAAACATCTAAAGATGTATATGGCTGCCAAGCTGCGGACAATTATAAGACGCTATGCGGTTTCTTGTTACGCATTTTCTTAGACATACAAAATAATCGAAGACCAAATTTTGGCCTGAATCGAAACTCGATTCCCACTTACTTCCGAGGGACGCCGCGACTATTTACCCGATGATTCAAAGTGCAAATTAGCAACCGTCGTCCGCAAAGGTATCCGGCTCCACGCCCATACTTCACATCCTCAAAGCCATCGTTTGACACATGTTCCCTTCCATCCAGCAAGTCCACTCGCGTACTAAACGATCCAATTGTCGAGACACATCTTCTTGGGAAGGGTCCTAAAATATCGCCCTTAAAGGTAAGCGATGCCCGGCGGCTAGAAAAAAATACCACGCACCCGTTTTGGTCGGCGCTGCCAGTACTTTATTCACGGCTGTCGAAAGCACCATGATCTTCGTCTTCGTAGTTTCTCGCTTGTTGGGACGATTCGGCCGCCTTCGCCGTTGAAAAGATTTCGACTTGTTAGCTTTTTAAAAATTCAGTTTTATTTCCTATTCGATTTCTCTCTGGGGGGTTCTTTTCCCGTCAGCCTTTGCTTCAAGTGGTTCATCACCGTTCCCAGCGGCCACACCTTCCTCCCCTTGTCTTCGTGTAAATAACAGACAGTTTCAATCGAAACAGAACCCACGCTTGCACAGGCTTGTCCCAAGTCCTCGATAATCGATATGAATGAGGGTTCACTTCCTCCCAAGGTCATCCTCAAGGCACAAAAGGTTCGCCAGCGCCGTGTACTCTCCTGCGTGCACTGCCACTCGAAAAAGATCAAATGCGATCGGGATCCCATGGGATGCCTCTGTTGTCGCAACTCAAATATTGAATGTGTATATTACGCCAATCAGCGCAAGCCCAGGCCGAAAAGACTCGCCCTTGGAAGTACGGATACAGCGCGCTCGTGGCCTGTGTGTTTTAAGTCAGGTCACAAGCTTTCGACAGTGCTGCTATCTGACCAACGCGGGTACAAGTCTCAATCCCCACACAGTGGTTCTCGATCTTCCGCTATTGGCTTTAGATCGGAAAGTCCCTACACCCTATCTAGTTCAGTGTCCGTGTCCCCGCCATGCTCAAATCTGCGCTCGGGACGTAAAGATATGCCGATTTCACCTGTCAGAGCAATTGTCGTAAATCAGGTGCTGGCGCTGCCCCCAGATCTCCCCCCATCATTTGGTTCAAGCCACTCGTCTACAGTCGATGAACACACGCAAGATTTCTGTTCCGCAGACGTCAACTCAGCCCGTGTGGTTGATCTCGCACCTCAACAAGTACCTGGCCATGGCGCACCTGCAACGCTGCATATTGATGCCATAGACCATAACAGCTTTGCTCAAGTCCCTCCGAATCACCAATCATTTCCTACCGATCCAACACAGGCTAGCATATCCCCTCTCAGTCAGCCTCCTCCAACATTTATGGAGGAGCTCATAGCATTTTGCCCGCGTACCAGCACTCGCTCCCGTGAATTGATCGATCGATATATCAAGTCGATGCATCTGCTCATTCCGGTGATTGTGGATTTGGAAACGTTCTTGCCTCAACATGAAGTGTTTTGCTCATTGGTGTTTCCGAAGAGTTCTCTAGATGTGTCAATCAATCGGGATACGCATCTGGGTTTCGACTTCATCAGCTTTTACAGCTTGTACTTTCCTCTTTTATTGGCGTCCACGCTCGCGGAATTCGAAGAATACGACAACTTGCTTTTGATTGAAGACATTGATAGGTTTAGGGCGGCATTTTACAAGATCCGCGATTTTCATCAATACCCAAATGGCCCCAAAGTTGTATCGTTGCTCGTTGGAAGCATCTTGATTGAGGCTACATCTCCTAATACATCCTGGGATGAGCTGATCAAAATCATTGCATATGCCAAATCTCTTCTGCTTCACCGCGATCCCTACTTTGACCTTGATATCACCGACGTCATGGAGATTAGGTATAGACGTGCTCTTTGGTTTATGGTATTCGCCTTGGACTCATGGGCGGCCAAAAATTACTGCGTTCAGCCTGAATTATCTCCGCAAAGTGCCACGGTTCTGATGATGGAGGAATTCGAACTCAAAAATGAATCACAGTTTTTGAATGTCAATATTCTATTCTTCAACATCAAGTGTCGTTTCGATCGTATCATGAACCGCATTGTTTACCATAACTATCGCACTCGTGACGTAGGTGGTTTTGAGCCCGAAGTCACACATGAAATCAAGATGCAAATCTCTACCTTGTTTGATGTCATCCAGCAAAAGCTCGCATTAATGGCGAAATCGCATCAGAGCGGGCCTCAAATCTCGGTGTCGGAGATTAACTTTGCTCGTTTTGTAAAGGCCCATGTGGGTAGCTATGTCGACCGTCTCCTTATAAATTTGCATACGAAAATAGTGCGATCCGAATTGAAGCAAAGGACCGCGGAATTGAGAATGGAGCTTGGCTCGAACCAGGGTGTGCTTTCGGGCCACCTTGCTCACTCCACGCGCTTACTATCTGAACTACTTGTTGAGGAAAGAAGATACAATATCATGGCATATCTGTTGATCCCACCACAATGTTCTCTTCCTTGCGACCTCCCCAAGACCTTCAGCTATACAACTCTAGACACAAACCTTGTGCCGACGATATTGCACAGTCTTGCAGACTTTCTCGCGTACAACGACTTTATCAACTTTGGTCGCTATAATTGGTTCATCAAAAGACTGATCCCCATCGACGGAATTGTCTTCATGTATCTACTAATCGCTGTCAAATTCAAACACAGTATGTTCCTGTACGCAGAATTGGAATTGTACGCAACGATGGTCAATAAAGCGGTCTATCTTGTTAATCGCAACTGGTTCAAAAATGAAAAGTGCCGGCGGATGATCTGTTTGTTCAATATGGTGTGGGAAGTCCTTCTTAAGCGCTTTGCTATCTTCGAAACTGTCAACTGTTACAACGCGTCGAAGGGGAAGAAGGCGGTCTGCGCTGCCCCCATCGGGATGTTTGGTCGTCAACAATATCAGATGGACGCGAACGACATGTTCTCGGGCGTATTTTCTCCCGTGCCGGTCACACATGCGCAATTTTCAAAGTATCAAACAACGGAAGCCTTTCGGAAGCAGTCTTCAGGATGGACCACCCTGAACAAATTGTTCGAAAACATGGACAGCGACCTCGTTCCCCCTATTCCCGATTTCTCTCGCTTGAATCACGAACTTCGCGCTGAATTAAAGGTCCTATGCCGCAATTTCGACTTTGAGGCTGACAATAATTATCTCGATCCAAAGAATTACTGTCCCTTATTCATAAAGTACGAAAGGTCTCTACTTGTTATAATGAGCTTTGTTAAGCAGAACTTTATCGAGTGAGTTACGAAGTTGCTTCGATGATGCTTGCTCGTTCGGGGACCGTCTGGAGGACAGAATACCCATCGTAACCCGCTTGAGGCCAGTTCTACTGCGGACTTCATTGTGCCATAAATTATGACATCATCTGTTGTCAAGTCTCTTGGAAGCTGCGGAGTTGAGCTAGGACATCTCGATGCGGCGCAAGTTTCGCTTCGAGCGAAGAACTCTTTCCTTCTCATCCCATCCTTCCTTACATGTTCAAGCTACCAGTTAAAGTGATAGCCAAAAATGTCAGCTGGAACATGATCCACCGCACATATGCCAGGTTAACGCGAGCGGTGTCTCTGTTGAACTCATGCAGATTCGAGGCGGGTGCGTCCACCATCGCACCCTTATGTTTTCTTGTTGGCTGGCCACAGGGAACTTGACAATTTTGGCAGCTAATGACACCAAATGGAATACGTTTGGGTTGACATCTGAGTTGCGTGCACACTGCAAGATTCGTGAATGAAATTCCAGCCTCGACAGGGGCCGGAGAATAGTAGTCTCGATCGGAGCCGATTCGCGGAACAGCGGAATGTCCCCTCGATGTTTTCGGCACACATACCAAGAACATCGCGCTTCCAGTATATCCACTGTCAAGACTAGGCAATTTCGACACCAGCATTGTTTAGGAATTCACCGCGGGGAACGATATCAAACAAAATTGGTTATTGATTTCGTTCCACAGAAAGCAAGATTTCCTTTGGATATTTATTCTGAGCCATTTCGCCACCACTTTTACCCAACACTATCTTCTACGTTGACACGAGATGGGTAGGTTTTAGCAGACAGGGAAGGATGTAACACTCCTTCGATTTCTGTCCTACGTGCGTAACCGCAGTTCCCATCCTCGCCTCTGTGCTTGTGTTGCTCTATGGTTCTACACACATAGTCTTGATGCAAGTCATACGTTGAAAAATGAGCCTCGTACTCTAAGCATCTACCCTCATAGACACGAAGGTGATCAGATCCTAGTTTAGAGTTCTGCGTCTAAAACTGGCGAAGTCTAGGTACGGAAGACGCACGAGATACAGAAGATCCTTGACGCAATAGAACGAACGAACTATCTGAATTACAATGAACTAGTTGAGCCAGAATTAACAAGTGAGACATTGAGTTATGAAGCTGTCCGCGTAGTCGAAGGGATACAAAAGATGGAGACGTTAGCATCACAAATATCAGTTCCGTGACTGTAAGTGATTCCAGCCTTGATCTTATTCGCTCGAAGAAAGTCGCGAATCGTGTATTTAAATGGAGTGATTACAGAGATATATTAACCCAGATGACGTGTTGATGCTTACATGGTAGCCAATGCAGGTTCAGCGATATTCTGACGTGGAGATATGAGGGTTGCGACAGGAACATGAGCGATGGATCGCGGTTGGCTATTAAACGAGATTGTACCGTTTCAATGATGAACCTTCAAGGGCTCTACGACCAACTTGTCCGAGGTGAACATCTGAGATATAGCGGCTTGTCTTGCCATAATTGCCAACTCGGAGACTCCAGATCGGTATAAACTGTCGATGGCGTTGCTATCTTGCTCGTCACGATGCTGCACAAACGAATCTCTTACTTTGCGTCTGGCATATTCTCTGAAATTATAGTTATCAAATTTGGAAGCTTTCTCAAGCATTTGCTTGTATAATCTGAGGACTTGTCTCTGGGAGGCCATCTTGACGTTGAGATTCGGTGTACGATGACAAGCGGGGATCCAAGACGGTTCTGGACCTCTTTTTTCCGACCAGCTGGAGTGTGTATTACGAATGTTGCATTACCCCACTGGGAGTGCCGACACTGCCAGCGTTTATGGTCTCGAGACGCTGCCTCTGTGTTGAATCTACTTCACTATCGATTGCCTGATGACTTGGATCAAAAAGTAGCCGAGAATGTTATGTTCAGTACTACACTTTCGAAGATATATTTTTGCACTGGACGGGATTTCACCACGACGCGATGTCTCCACACACAAGGGTGGATCTTCGTATACTGACGATATGTTTCCGAAAGCGCCATGATATTTGGCGACCTCAAGACGCCACATTCACTCTGCACGCTAGCACTTCGGCCACTGATAGGAGGTTGGGAGCCAAGATCCTCGAGTAACTACAAGTGGCCTAGGCGAGCGGATAGAGGGAGTGTACACCGTTTTACGGAATTTGCGAGGGAAGCCTCACGTTTATTTAATCGGACACGGGCGATCCGATTTACGTTTCCAACGGACCTCGGCTGCGAGAGACGGAATCGCCGCAACGGTTCGTTCAAATTTTGCTCACGTCCCGTCTCCTCGAGGAGAGCTCCACCCGGGTGTAAATTGAGTATTGGAAGTTGTGGATTGTTTCGAAAAGTTTACATTATATGCTGTTCTGATTGAACATGAAAGTCTACATCATGGTCTGACTTGCACAACTGGCGCCACAAGACCTAAGGTTAATATTGAGTTTGGTAGGATGCGATATATGCAATGATTTAACAATTCAAGTAAAAGATTATGGCCAAGGACCTGGCGCAATCACGTATGACCATTGACTTCATCATGGTGATGATGCTTGCTAGATTTGGATTTTTTAGCCGTTGCATCGGCCATCATTTCTTCAAATATACGTGCTTCCTCTTCCTCTTCGGAACTCCGCTGGACCTTACCAATTACCTTGCCCAAGTGCAACAAGGCTTCAGCTCTACTCAATCGCTCTTTCTTCAGTAGCTTCTTATCGTTTAACACAACGTCGCACACTTTCACAAGAGTACCCAGCACCTCGAATTTCGTAGAAGCCCATGCAGTAGCAAGTAATTTCCCAGTCATAAGGCGTTCCATCTCCACTTGTCGAGCTTTCTCGTGATCATCCAATTCTTCACCGGCATCAACCTTCGCTTGGATCATCTCTTGCTCGACCATTATCTCTTGAACCAGTGCTTGCGCGTCCAACGCTGATTTGAGCAAGGAGTAACCATTCTTAACAGTCCCACTCTTGGTCTTGACGCTAGAAAATATTTTCGATACTCCAAAGGTCTTCAATGCATTAATCGTGGCGTGAGCTTGACTGGTGTAGATCTTGGCCATCAAATGCAAGAGCTGAATGCCGAAACTTTCGTTTTTCAAGTCATCGAGCTCTGCTGCGAGCTTTGTGTTGAAACGGTCTAATGCATCAGGATTTTTCTCAACTGAGCGGTACTCATCAATCCTTGCTAGTAATTTCTCAGATAACATGGCCACGCGGATTTGTTTGGCTTTCTTTGCCTCCTCATGAGCTTTGATGAGTTCTTCTCTTTGGACCTGTGACATCTTGTGTTTCTTCTTGCGCTTCTCCAGCGACAACTCACCACCTGAGGTTGAATCGATGGTGGTCGAGACGGAGGTTTCAGGAGTACCGTCATTCCCATTCTCCAAAACAGCCTCGGCCTTTGTTTCCTCAGCGATTTCGAGCTCGTCTTCCTCCGCCATTATATCAGCAGTCTTGGACAAGTCCAGGAACATTGTAAGTTCACCGATCCAGTCTTTGAAACTATCTCCGCCAAACACCATAGAGAAGAACTCCTCAGGATTAATATCGGCTGCTGCTGCCCCAGCGGTAGAGTTACGCATCCCTTCTTTACCGAGTTCATCGTAGAGATCGCGCGACTCTTTGTTCAGTAAAATGCCGTATGCCTCACCCAACTCTTGGAATTTCTCGCCTGCGGCGGGATCATTGCCATTTTTATCGGGGTGAAGTCTGATGGCTTGCTTGCGATACGCCTTTTTCAACTCGATATCTGTGGCATCATACAGAACCCCCAAAATATCATAGTATTCAGTGTCTACAACCATGGTCGAAGTCCAGATGGGAGATGAGAATGTACAGATCGATAAATGTTTTGGTTAGCGAAAATAAAATTACATGTGGCGCAGCACCTCTGGTTTGTGTCCCCATCTCAAATTGCAAATGTCAATGTTTCGAGATCGGAAAGCACCAAGACAGTCTCCATGCCATTCTCATTCACTACTTCCATCAGCCATCCCTCAGGACGATCAATCGTAGATCGTATATTGATTCGGGGGAGGCGCAACCTGCCGACACTCAATGGAATTAACGTTAGTTTGGTCTCGAATTGAGAATCGGCATCGAAGCTTACCTGGAAGGAAAATTTTCTGTAACCGGATACTAGCCAATTCTCATCGCTGGCAACAACTCCTTGGAATGTCGACAGACACTCTGTTCCAGATTCTCGAGTGGAGGACCGCGATAAGGGCTCATGCCCTTCAGATTCGACTTTTGATTTTTGAAAACTCCATCGACTCGTTGAACATACTCGTAGTATAAAATCGATTGGTTCCCCCACAGGATAGCACTTTTTCCTGTCAAACTCGAGCTCAATCGTATGAAGGAGATCGAGTAAAGGCACTGCAACGCAAATATTGATCTCTTGCACTTCTAATGCTGCATCGACTGGACCGCTTCGCTGAGGATTTTCAAAGAGAATATCACACAAAGTCGACATAAGCTTTAAAGAGTCGTCTTGGTTGCACATATATTTTCTCGCGAGCTGGTGAATGATCGAGATCACAGCATCTTTATTTAGAATGACAATTTGCTTCTCCGAGGCGAATTTCATTGTATCGTATAAAACGCGATTCAACAAATGATTTCGTATTGGGAAGTAAAAACAGGATAATTCATTCTCAATCAAGAAGTTCTTCACCGACTCGTCGACTATCTTCGCACACCAATTCCGCAAACTGATGTACTTGACACACAATTTGAAATCATCGTTTGGCATCAGAACGTGATGTGGTTTCGGACATAGTCGATAAAACAAAGTGTAAGGCTGGTCAAACACTGCGACAACTCCCGGCTGAGTCGTGTGCGCCCGCGATATATCATAAGTTTGATTTTTGTCCAGCAAGTCGCATGAAAGAATTTTGATGGGCAGCATTGTCGCTGGGGGTCCAATGGAGAATTTGGAGTAAATATAGGCGGCCTTGAATATGTCGTGAACCGAGACCGAGATCATGAGAGCAGTGTCTACACTCAACCTCAGGATGTGCGTGAAAGGAATGCCTTCGACGTCGTATGCTACTCTGACATCGATTTTGATTTCACTCAGTGACTCTTCATTAGTATAGGGCAAGGTGATATCATGATCGCTGCTCTTTTCGATTCGTGTGACGTGTAGATTCTGGGAGCTTGTTAGCACACTAAGACCTGCTGAGGCGGGATCAATGTGGATTTTGCAATTTTCGATCACATTCAGGGCGTTGTGAATTCGAAGTATCACAGTATTGGTACTCAAGTCGACTGATGAAGGAGACCTCAACTCACACCATAATTTAGTAGGGTCTGCTTCGAAATCGAAGCCCGGATGGAATGAACTAGTAGTGGGTTGCTCGATCGAGGGGTGATTTATGACTGTATCATCAGGATCTTGGGGGGATATTGTCAAACCGCCGTCAATTTTGCGAGTGAAAGTATAGACCAATTGAAGATTTTCCGTGAAAACTAAAGAAACCGTGATTGGGATTAAGGCTGATCGCTTGAAGTTATCACAAGCAAGTTTGATCGTCTGGGTAGACGATCTGGGTTGCTCGATTTCACCAGCGGAAAAGAACAAATGATCAAGACCTTCTGTACTTTTCATAAGTAAAGAAACGGATTGGAATCGGAAGCTTGTGGGGAATGGGTTCTCTAAAACTAGCTCGAGATAGTAACGATCAAGGGTAGTGGACTGATCGGCTTTGATTGGCCCTGTAAGATTTATACCAAAGAGCTTTTCTGCTGGGTAATGAATTGGGCTTTCCAAAGAGGTTGCTTGTTTCTTGAGTTTGATCATGAGCTCACCAATTTGTTTCGCCAGCTTCGAGATCGTATAATTGTTGATACCGAGTTGGACCTCTTGTCCTTGCTTACGAAGAATGCCGAGGAATTTCAAGTAGCAGAAGACAAGCTCCTCATTGGTGGCTGGTAGCAACTTTTCAAGGCAGTCAACGTATATGTCGAGGACGAAACCTCCCACATATTCCCAGCGGGCTTCCAAGAAAAAGTCAAAGGACCCAGATAGTATTTCTGCGCACTCTCTGTACTGTTTTCGGCGGTATTGCATTAATGCCATGTCTATACTCAACATATCAACACTCTTAGTACGCCCACATGTAATGTAATCTTTGAGTATAAGCTCGGTCAAGTCCTCGTAATACTGGATAAACGAAGTTGTGGACAAGAGCGCGGCTTTCAACGCCGGATCAGTCACAGCGGGCTTGGATGGCACCGTCGTTGAATCCAGTATGTCGATGTCTGCCTGCAAGTCGCCATACTTATCGACATGATATCCACAAAAGGCGCCGATTTCCTGGAATAATGATCTTTGTAGATACCGGAGTTCACCTCTAAGACCAATCACCTCATTGGACAAATTAGATAGATCATTAGAGTCGCTTCGGTCAATGACATTCTCCACGCGTGGAAGAGGCATTTCGATATGTTTTTGAATCAACAGAAAAGAATAAGTTGAGAACCAATGACCGCGAAATATAACGCAAAGCCCATTGACATGATCCAATAGCTTTGAGAAAATACTGCGCATTAGAGACAAGGTTGTGATTGAAGAATGGGACTGATCTAATTGGGAGCCCAACAAAGATAGTATGTTTGCGAATGTAAAGCTTTTGAGGTCGAAAAGGCTGATTTTTGTGTGCGGCAAGAACACAAAATTATCCATCAGCAAAAGGTATTCGTCTGAAGAATACGAAACCTCATTTGAACCTGTTGCAGAACCGCTGTATGCTGTATCGAATTGATCTTTCGCGGAGGCATATACAGAATCAACATCTTTACTCAACTCAATAAAAAGCTCCAAAGCATCATGCAGTATACGCATATCACGCAAAAGACAAGCCAAGCTTGTCTTTGAGATCAAGTCATTCAAAGGCTCTCTTGCGACCAGCAATTTACTGCCATCTATCTGTTGGTATTTTTTGTCAAATGAGTTTAATACTAACGATTTGAGAGCCAGAATAACCTGTTCGACAATGTCAACTCCACCGCCATTATCACCCGAGACTTTGAGCACCTGAATAGCCAGCTCCGAGTCACAGGAGCTAGGTAGAGACGTAAACTCCTTGCCGCCAGGTCCGAAATCGAGTTTTAGCTTTTCAAACCCAGATTTCTTGATTAGAGAAGACTGGGGTGCTTTGAGGTTGGAGCTTTCATAAAATATGATCATCCAATCGGAGTTGGAGGGGAATACGGAATGCTTGAGCCATTCTTTTATTAGTGGACGCACTTGTGATCTATACGTGGCCAAGCTATCGAACAGAACGAACATTAGGCGCGCGTAAATCACTTCACGAAGCCGATGATTGGAGACAGATTCAGTCGAGATACGCTGTGATTTGGAAGGCTTGGGTACTTCCTCAATGAAGTTTAAAGGAAGAGAGTTGATCGATTTTAAAGGCCTTGAGGCATGATACTTCCACCTCAAATCTCGGAGAGGGAGCAGTCTTTCAATGTCTGGCCTGAGCGTAGGGAATACATCGAAAGGGTCGTAATAACCCAATGTGATAGGATTGGAGCTGCGAGCATCCCCAGATTCCATTCTGTCTAAAGACTCAACACGAGCACGCCATTTATCTACGTTGAGGCCAAAACTTTTCGTTCGCTCTGGGGATAAAAAATATTGGCCACGCCGATGGCTGCAAAATGTGCTTTTCGTGTGCTATTTAGAAACTATAGCTGTATTCTATGGACCAAAGGTCACTCACGCCATTCTGTAGATATGCTATGCGGCCTCTATCCCTCGGTGAACTCACAAGTTCAATGAGAGCTGGAAATCCGTATTCAAAAATACCATGTAAGAGGCCCATTTGTCTCGGGATTCACCCAAATTGTGACCGACATTCCCACTGAATTTGCTCACTACCGAGTCAATTTTTTTACTCAAACTGATGATGGATCGAGTACGTTCATTGTGCGCATCAACATCTTGCAGTGACGCTTTTTCCGAGAGCTTCTTACTCAACTGCTTTGACAAGTTTTCGACAATTCCGCTCAATACGTGTCCGCCGTCACCCGCAACAAGTTCATTGAACGAAGACCGATGGTTATCAATAATGTTGGCCAAATTGATTGTAGAGAGAACGAGGACGTCAAGCTGGTCATCACCGAGGCCGTGTTCCGAGACTTTTTTAGCAATCTCCATGACTGGAATCTCGTATTGGAGGATTAATTTCGAGTCTACTGCCAAAAGCGAGTGTAGAAACTCATAGGATAGCTTGCGAATCTCAATTCCCTCGTCAACCACATACTTATACGGGCCCATGGGGATGACCCGCTTGAACTGAGGCTCTGGAGTCAATTGCTGGAGTACGATTGGAATGACGACACTCTTTAACATCGGGAGTATCAGGAACGGTTTCATGTTAAGGGCTGTTAACAAGTTACCGATCAAAACTTGACGTATATCAATGCTATTGGTCCCGAGCCAGGTAATGATAGCCTCAATCAGGTCACGCAATAATGCGTTGCTTTCGTCAGACGTGTCAAGTCGTTTAGTGAGCTCTTTTATCAAAACAGCGTGGGTGTATGCCACGGAGTATGCGTCTGAAGTCAAACCCAGTCTATTCTCTCGAGCAAAAGCTGCTGATTCCGATACTAGTTCTGGCGAGCGGATTGCAATTTCACACAAGACGTCGGCGCTATTTCGGAGTTCTGGGAAAGATGAAGAGGCGAATTCCACAGTATTGATGCAGAGCCAAATCTGATGCCACACTTTGCTGAGCAGATCCTCATCGAGTGAGTCTAGTAACCTCTTGAAGGAGAGCACCAACATATACCGAATACCGGCGTTCTCCTGTGCGCTGTAGATTGTCGTCAACTCAGGTAAGTATAAATCGACGTCACGCCTAACGAGCAAGCCCACTGAGTCAACAATTGCAGAACTGATACTTTCATCATTGGCTGACGATTCGTTTAGTGGATTTCCGCCTGATTCACGAGGGGTGCGAACGCGACGCAATAGCTGAACTAGATGACTCAAATGCAAAGAAGTGAGTCTAATCTCAGATTGCACGAACCCCAAGAAGCGAACAAGGAAAAGGGTTTCACCGGCCGCACATGGCGTTGGTCCCGAGTCGCAGATTTCCACTAGCTGCGTTTCGCATCTCGTGACAACATTATTCAATTGATTTACGACACAGACAATTGCAAGCACCTCAACAGCGCTGGGAATATTCTGGTCCAATGCAATGCTCAAAGACTCAAATAGATCGGGCCTGTTTTGGGCAATGACGAGAATAAGTTCGCGCAATTCATCATGGCCAGCGGCGAATTCACCACTATTCAACAAATCTTTGAGAGCTGCCCACACATTCTCCTCGAGAGGGATACTTCCCTGCGTTGATTGAACGATTGAACGAAGAATTTCGAGAACGAGACACGCGGAGGGGGTATCGCGGAATTTGAATATATCGAGCAAAGTGCCGATCATGGTCGTGAAGTCATACTCTGCATCAGGCTGAATAACCAACGAAAGGACGCGCAACGCCAAATACCGGATCTGGTCGTTACTCGATAAAATTAGTTGGAGGAGTCCATCTAGAAGCCGCTCATCGACCATATGGTGAATCGCGGCGTTGTCTCCATACACACGAATAAGTGCGCGTAAGGCTTCTTGGGCAAGACTTTCGATGGCAAGGCAATCGACCAAGCTTTGAAACGCAGAACTATCTAATTCAAACTTTTTTGAGAGCATGGACCCCAAGAGTCTAACAGATAACGCAAGAATTTCAGAGGAATATGCTTTGAAGTTGTCGACCTTATCAGTGACACCTCGAGTGATCTCTAGCCACTCTTGATCGCCGAGTTCGATGTTGCATGGGCTATCGAGAAGCTGGATCGCTAACTGTAAGCCTTGTTTGATGACATGGAATGATTTCTCCAGAAGAGCTGCGATGATGGCGCCAGCGATATACCCAATTTCGGGGGGTGTCAAGTAATCGGCGCAGTTCTCCAACAATCTGGGGTACAAGTCTAAGAAGCTCAAACTAGTCGACGTGTGGTTTTTTGCATCCGATATCTTGAGGAAAAGGGCCTTGATAAATTCGTCATCGCGGAATCTGGAAAGACTGGCAATGATCGACAAAATCTGGGGATCGGGGCTGTCAAGTAAATTGGCTAATACCAAACGTTTAGTATAAGTGAATATCAGCTCGTTAAATTGATGTGACGACCCAAGCAAGAATGCCATGGTGACAAGAGCTTCATGAGAACTAGATTCATTTTGATCTGAAACGGGCAAACGTGTATAGATATCAGCGTAGATGGCGTCGAGGGTTGCAGGCCATCGCTCGTAGAAAGCTCGGACCATTCGAGAGGATTTAGCCCGAAGTTTCCACGAATCATCATTTTCGTCTCCATCGTCATCATTTTCATCGTCGCTGAACTCAATTTCGGACTGATCCAGGTCGAAATCCATCTTTTCTTCACTGCATTGAGTGCGTATCGGATCAAATGCGACGAAATAGCGTATAATCTCGAAAAAAACGTCTCGGAAGTCCTCTAGATTATTGTTTGACAGCAAAAGTTCACTTAAAGCGCCAAGGCTATCTTCGCGCAAGAGATTTTCCTCCACTAAAACATCAAAGTCGAAATCGGCATCTTCTTCGATCTGAGCCGTAGCATCAACAGCGGCCATTTTCAAGTTGGTCACGAACCTATCGATTAGCATTTGCAAAAGGTTTGCATCGATTCCCAACGGGCTCTGGAAAATGATAGAACATAGGAGGCATTTGATCGTTGTGGTCGTGCGTGGATCTCTGCGTCCATGCGACCCGTCGATCAAGACGACCAAATCATTCAAGCAATCCCGAGTGGTGATTAGCTTGCACAAAGACTCGAATGCAGCGATGGCTCTTTTACTCACTATTCCAGATTCGCGGAATGTGGCAGCGATGAGGTACTTGGCCAAAGAACTAATTTCTACTTGGTCAAAGATGTAGCCCAAATTCAAGATGACATCGAATAAAAGCTCAATTGAATCAATGGATGTAGCATTCGAGGTCAATTGAGGCAAAAGGCACTCAACTATAGATCTTGCCGCACTAGGCGTGATTGGGGTCGGGCGAGTATCGATAGATGTCGGACGCGAATTCAGGGGGTCGGAGGTGAGGTCGACTAACTGATTAATAACGGCCTTGAGAGCCATGTAAGGGACCGTGGTGGTGAAAGCTTTTGTGGCTTGGGAAAGAGTCAGCTTCGAGACTATTAAGCCATATAATTTGTCGATGAGCACGAGGAGGTCTTCAGTTGCTAGATATGGGGTCATGGCTGCAAAGACTTGAATGGCTTGACCTTGAACGTCGGAATTCAGATCATCCAAAAGATGCAAGAAAGTGGGCAAAAAAGTCATGAGATGACGACTAGACACTGGCAACTGGCCCTTGGATGGCTCATATGACTTCCACAGGGTGGTTAAATATTTGATCAAATCCCGCAAGCCCATAAACCTGAGATCGGGATCGACATCGAGCAAGCGATCTTTGAGAGTAGCGAAGTTGAGGTCAGGCATCATGAAGGGATCTCACTCCAAAAAGTTACAAGGCTAGTGTATGGAATCTAGAAGGAATCTGGCCCTGAGTCTCAAACTCCATGCGGGGAACGTTCTGTAATCATCGATCGAATTTGCCTGTGGGTGTGCCTGCATATATATATCAAGGCCGTCCGGTACGACACCTCATTATGGAATAATTTATGGTATTTGAGAGTCATCCTCCTAGTAAAGGTGCTTCTGTAAATGAATGCCAACTTCTGTTGTCCTAGAGAATCGCACCAAGTTTTTATATTAGTATCCTAAAAAATTCAGACCGTATACCTACACGGCTTCATTCTATAGAGCTTTTCTTAATCTCGGCTTCTATGATTTCGCCTTGGATTACTTGTTCAGCTTCTTCAGCTTGACGACCTTGTGAAAAGGTTTCTTGAGAAATGCCGTGTTGGCGTCCTCAATTATCAAGTTATCCTCCTTTATAGCAGGCCCTGAGAAATCTTCAGATGGAGCTTCATCTGATGAGTCCAGCGCTGAGCTCAGGTTCGATGATGAAGACTCGGAGGATGATGAGGAATCCAGATCAGACGAAGAATCCAGGTCAGATGAGGATGAGGAATCCGATTCTGGTGACGAGGAGGAGGACGATGAGCCCAGCTGGGATAATGACGAGGGAGAGGATGACGAGGATCGAGCGGTGGACAGAGGAGGAGTTTCCTGCTTAATCGATGAAGTAGCTGTTGTTGTAGTTGGGGCCGGTGGAATCGAGTCAGTTTTTCCTCGTACTGGTGACTTCACATTTTTCACTGTCTTAGCCTTCTGATCTGACAGGTCTGATGATTGAGCTAGGCTTTTATCTTCTTGCTCTTTACCGGATGTACCCTTGAGTTCGACAGCCTCATCGATCAAGATTGACAAGAGATTTTTGCACCGAGAAGCATAATTGTAGTCAATTTCGTCGTCAAGCGCGGCTCCTGCTTTGGGAAGCTTCTCGGATGGCTTCTCCTGTTTTGTAGTCGTTTCTGGAGTCTGTTTCGTCTTGTCCAACTTTCTCTGAATATCTTGTTCGATTTCTTGCTCCAACTTTTGGACCTTGTCGTTCCATTTTCGAAGCACTTCTTTCAATTGGCCTATAACACGACTCCTTGACGCACCTTGAAGACCATCCAAGTATGCCTGTATTGCTGTATCGTATTCGGCTGGTATACTTCGTATGTGCTTTAATACCCAGTTCTGTTTCTGTTTGCTGAATTTCCAATTATCGCGATCCAACTGATACTGCCGCAAATACGCAAGTTGATCCTTTTCAGGAGGTGGTGCCCTTTCATCCTTTGGCTTCTTTATTCTTTTAGGCTCTTTCTTCACGGCCTTGTCGGAATTCTCCTCAAGCTTACGCTTGCGTTTATTGACTACCTTGAGTTCCCGATTCGATAAGTTGGCATGTGAAAGATGCGTTCCGAGAGAGAGTGGATCTTCCTCAATCTCCTTCTGTACTTTGAGACCCAATCGCTTCCAAGCAGGGACTTTATCACTCATTTCAGAATTGAACGCGGTTGTGATTGTAAACGATAATCGAGATTTTTTTTGGCTGCGGAAGTGCCCCGGGGAGCTCATCGCGGAAAATAGTATAAATAGTCACGAACTCGCCCCATCGATCGGAATTTCCACCCAATATACAATATTTATATGAATAGAAATTGACTGTGAAAGCTACTTGAATTGCATTCCTTGTAGAAATTTGCGAGTGTTGATGGATTATCCATCGGTAAAATGTCAGTTGATACAGCCATTATCACCTGGCTCACAGCACGCCCCGCTATAACAAATGAAATACATGGTTTGAGTCCGTCGTGAGATACACACTTGCGATGGATATAGAGATTGTATATATTCTACCCCAGAACAAGATTGAAGATGGTATTTGTAATTGAAGACTAGATCATAAACTAGTCATCGACGCTATAATCTTCAGCCGAGATCAGCGACGATATCGCGGAAAATAGTTTGAAGGAGGACAAGTCTACTTGGACTGTTGCACCTCGATCTTGCCGAGACGTCCGCCCTCGAGGTCTTTGTTCAATCTGCCTGACTCGATGTTTCCTGACTCTGTTTTGGCTGACTCGGTCTTGCCCGACTCTGTCTTGCCTGATTCTGTCTTTCCTGATTCTGTTTTGCTTGATTCTGTCTTGGCTGATTCTGTCTTGGCTGATTCTGTCTTGCCTGACTCGGTCTTTCCAGACTCTGTCTTGCCTGACTCGGTCTTTCCAGACTCTGTCTTGCCTGACTCGGTCTTGCCTGACTCTGTCTTTCCAGATTCGGTCTCTCCAGACTCTGTCTTGCCTGACTCGGTCTTTCCAGACTCTGTCTTGCCTGACTCGGTCTTGCCTGACTCCGTCTTTCCTGACTCGGCCTTTCCTGATTTTGTGGTGCCCGTGGTAGCGATCTCAGTGGACCGCTTACCAGAGGAGGTCACCTTTTCAAGCAAACTGTTTGCCACGTTGCCCAATTCTCCGAATACACCCATTCTGAAACAAGAGTTTTGCAATTGATCAAAAGAAGTAGTCCCCTTTCCAAAAAAATTCCTCGCTGATTTGCCATCGTGAGATGAAATCGGCCGCCTCGATCTGTCGCTTGTTCCCACATACAAAACTCTCCTCAAAGGCACGTCATCACGCGATGTACCCTCGTGTTTTTGTGACCGATTTTGATGGCACCATATCTGACAAGGATACTATTCCGCTCATTGCTCGTGCGGCATATATCGCCAAGCCCGACTTCGTCCCCTTCTCTAAATACACTGATATTTATTTGGCAGCCTACACTAAGCATGCTGCACAATTTGAGAAGAAATATGGCCCCGTCAACTCACTAGAAATGGAACTTTTGTTCCAACAAGGTATGCATGGCGTGGAGACCACCTCGATCAATGCCATTGAGGCCGACGGCTTGTTCAAAGACGTGCCACTCGAATTAATCAAGCAACAAGCGTTGTCAGTACTGATGAGGCCTGGAACTATCGAGTATATAAAATCTTGTCTTGTCAATGGTGTGCGAGTAATTATCCTCTCTTTAAATTGGTCGCGAGAGTTCATCGCGGAATGTTTGCGATTAAACGGAGTATTCTCGGGTATCGAAATCGTTGCATCCGACTTTGAATATATTCACAGGGAAGGCCAATTGGTCTCTACTGGAAAATGGGATAATACCACAACCATCAGAACAGCGATCGATAAAAGAGATTACCTCAACTCGCTTGGCGCCGAGGACGTATGGTATGTTGGGGATAGTGGTACGGATTTGCTTGCTGGTCTTTCAGCGACCAAGGGCATTGCCCTTGCCAATACCAGCTTGGTGAAAACTTTGGACACTCGCAATATTCTGCATGGGCCCCTCGAACGCGAAGGAGTTCAGTTCTCGGTGGCGACCTGGGAAGATCTCGCTATGTATAGTAACAGTGAAAACAGCCGCGAGTAGCCACTCTCGCGGCCTGCATCTGTTACTTGCAAATCTCCATGCGACGGGAGGCGTCGAGCGATGCTAGTCTACGACGGTTTGAGTTCGTTTAAAAGCTGGCTTATTAAAATATGGGAATTGGCCTGGTTCAAACAGACAATGATGAAGTATATTGCTAACGATACCATGCGGGATATTGGTATGGCATTTGCGGCACGGGGAATGCGGTGCCGGGCTGAGGATAGTATGCGTAGCCCGGCTGAGGACCATGAGACCCATACACTGGTTTCATGTTGGCTTCTGGGTTACCATAGTATGGGTGTCCGTTCATGGCGTAGCCTGGATGTTGAATCCCTTGATTGGGACTCATACTACCGGGAAATGGGGCGCGGCTCATAGGGGGCTGCATCATCCCGTGCTGAGGGTGAAACGGAGCCGCAAAACCAGAGGGCTGGGGTTGTGGCGCGGGATACGGTGCGTAACCCACGACTTGATACTGAGGTTGGGCAAGGGCACCTGAAGCAGCCGGATTTTGAGCATAATTATTTTTAGAAATCAGTTCAGGCAGCGTGCCGGCCGCCAATTGTGCGGGAGAATTCGACATCTGGCTTGCAGGACGCGGTATTCCTTGTGGCCGCTGTACTTTGTTTGCAGGCAGCATGCTGCCAGAATGCGATAATGATTGTCGAGGCGTGATTTGGCCAAGTTGCAGGGCCGAGCTGAGGCCGTTGAAAGGCATCGTTTGAGATGCCGACCTGTGTGTTGTGGGTTGTTGGTTTTCAGCAACTCCTGGCGCGGCAGTGGCGAGTAATGCGGGCTCATGATGCAGTTTCTCAAGTCGCTGTTCCTGTTTGAAATCTTTTGAAAGCAATTTGGTTGACAAGAACGGTTGACGCAGTTCGGGATGAATAGTGACAATGCGTCTCAAGAGCGTGAAGGGCAAATCGGGGGGCGAACGGAGCTGAGGGAACTGATCGGTATTTCTGTCGGGCCGTGCTTTCAAGAGTTGTGCATGTCTATTTTTGAAAAACACCTCGTTGGCGCGATCGCCAATGGCACCATAACTTTCGACAGCCCGTATGCACGCTTCCAAAAGCTTAATGTACCATGACTCGGTGAAGTCGCTATCTTGTCTCGCCAAGCGCTCGTAGACGCACGTCAAGCCATCCCATGCAACTGCCAGACACATGAAATCTTCAGGGTGGAAGTGGTCGAGCGCTTTTGAGTATGCAGTTTCCGAATCCAAAAGTTGACCAATCTCCATATACATCTTTCCAATAGCTAACCACGTGAGTTGATTACCCTGTTTGCGCTTATTGGCAATATGGTACATTGTGTAGGCATGACGATACTCCTGCAACATTTCGTATGCTTTCCCTAGTATGAGCCAAGGCAAGAAATCGCAATCGTCGACGTGCTTCCCTGCCTCGCAATATAGAATCTCATGCTCGAAATCCACGATCTGGGCAAGAGTATCGAGAGCTTCATGGGCTCTTGAGACGGTCTCCGAAGATGAGGGATTTCTGTGGCTAGGATCAATCTGAGTGAGGTCTTGATATCCCATTGTGGTGGATAAATACGCTTGGTAGGTGACAAGCAAGGGCGAGGAAACCCCGAGGGTATTTCGAGCAGCAACACACACATCTTTCGCCCTATCCAAGTCGCCGGCGGTTTGATAGAGCGATGCCAAGCCACACCATGTGGAAGCGTGTTGCCTATGGTCGACAATCTCCCAGGGTAATGCCAATGCGCATTCCAACCACTGGGTGGCGGCGGCCAAGTTTTCAGATTGAGCCTCATAATTAGCAAGCTGTATGTAGGCTTGCTTAGCTATGTCAAGCTCCAATTTGGTGAAGGATTGTGGCCGCACTGGAAGTGACTGAATGCACAGTTTGAGGGAGAGAACGGTTTGCGAGATAATCCCTGGGGAACTGGCATCTTGACGAAGCGCAAGAGCCGTGGCCCGAAGTAAATAAAGTCGCGGGGATTTAGGGAATCTGGCCAATGCCTCTTTCGCTAGACTTTCAGCTTCTGGGATTTTCTGAAGAGCCAAGTAGCATTCACATAATTCTTCGTACACGTCGAGATCCGAATCGCGACAATTGGCGGGGTCCGCCCTTGTTAAAGAAATGATTTTGTCTAAAGCCTCTATAACAGTGGCTGCACTGGGGCTTGATAAAAAATCGGCATTGTGCGAGCGAACGACCTTTGCCATACCGCAAACGGTCTTGGGATTGAGACGGTCATATCTCAATGCTTGCTCAAAGCACACTATCGCGCGATGATAACTGTTCAATTCGAATGCACATTTGCCGGCAGCGATCCAAGCATGCATAGATGCATCTGCGAAGGATTGCAGCGCGGGTGAAGGTCGCGATGTGGCGAGGGCGGGCAGCAAGCGACCCCGTTTATAAGGATGGCCCAGAAACGAAGGAACGCGAGCGTGCTTCATGACTAACGTATGCGGGCTAAGGATGATCGCGCAAGTAAGCTGGTGGTGGCGGCGTGTATTCAAGGGACAAACACCGACGGAAGGAAGGAAGTAGGGATGAAGGACACCGAAGAATAACAGCCTTGCTTGTCAAAAAAAAAAGACACGTTGGCTCGCAAATGGAGAGTCGAGTGACCCCGGGATATTTACGAAATAATATGGCGAAGGAGATTAATGAATAGGACCAAGGCACAAAGCTTGTTTAAGGTTCGGATAATATCTGCAATGTTTAGAATGAATAACTTGTTCTAATGCTTATTCCATACCACTTTCAAAGTACAAAGACAATGCGGCGTGGTATATTTTATATCGTATTTTACTGCATCAGGCATGAAGCGTACGTTTATATCGGAACTGTGCTATCGCGCGTGTAATTCCATGTTGCTTTCGAGTGGCCGACTTTGTTTCTGGACAATACCACAGCCTCCCACACTAATGTCGCATATTCCCAGAAAGAGTCAGTGGTGAAATGTTCATTCCGTAAACATGACTGCATCCGTCACCAGTGTGCGATGACCACTTGGTTGAGACCGCCTCGCGAAGCCGCCTCGCCTCAGGGCGAAAATTCATCAGATGTTAGATCCGACGATATGCACGACTTCTCCGGCATATTTCCTCGTCTCTTATTATGCGCAAATTGCGCAGACGGTCGGTTCCGTGACGTTATCCGGTATGCCTGGCCAGAGACGCCAGAGCAAGAGTTCAACCACCCCGCTTTCATGCGTAATAATACTTTAGTATGTTCACAAAGTCGTGAAAGAAAAAAAAGTAGTCTTTGCTTCTACCACTAGAAAGCTGCGCCGTGTTCACGATGTCACACCCTCCAAAGCCAGCGCTTCCGGGTCCACTCCGCCCCAATTGCGCTTCACCCCTCGGTATTTTCAACCAATGATCGTCAGAATATTTTGAGGTTGAATATAATAATGCTGTTTCAGTGATCGATGGCATCAGAAATTCTGCTCCCTGGAAAAATATTAAAGAAATGTCACCGCGCTAACATTCCGGCATCGGCAGCCGCAAACGTCGATACGCAACCGCTCCAGAGAGTATTTCTTCCGGCTGTAAGTCTCTGCCCTGTGCGAATGGAAGTAATCAGCCGTAACTTATGTACAATGGCTACTTGCACTCATCTGACGCGTCCTCGCCGTGCCTGGTGGCTGATACAATTGTTTGTTTCTACCGAATACGGGTGTGAGCATAATGGCAACAGGTATATTTGTAGACAAAAGTCGGCACACAATAGCGATAATAAGTGAAGACAGCGATCACAGTAACATGTGTTTGAGAAATTGACCTCTCCTGTGTGTAGAAGGGATTTTACAGGTGACACCGCGTTGCAAAGACTTTGCCGAGGGGGATGCAATGTCTATTTTCGAATAAATGCCTGCCCTCGTTAATTCTATCGGAATGCGTTCCAGAAAAGTATCTGATACCAAATGTCAGGGGCTAGATGTTTCGTCGAGATACTTTGGGCACTTTGCAAGAGTCTATTGAATTATTCTCAAGAAGTTGCCACATTCAAATTCGAGCAAAGACCTGACATTAGACGTACTCCATCCATTGGTGGTGTCATCTTTGTACATGCGCGGCCTGTAATTAGAATCCCATAATATTATATTATGCGGGACATTGATCCTTGTGCGGCATTGTGAGAAGTCGCCAAAACCAACTGATCTCTTCTCCTAATATCATCACCTGATGAGCCAAACCCAACCAGAATAAGGGCTCGACTCAACAAAAAATTGATGTGTGACGAGACGATCTCTCTTGAGATGAAGATTCCTAGTACATGGTGTAATTCGCAAGAATGGAAGGTCCACGTTGCGTCCCCTCATTCTGGATTGGTCCCTGGCCTGGGAAGAAGGATTGAGGAGACAACAATATTTTGCAGAGTATGGAGTTGCACAAAGTTGTAGAAGAACTGTCGATCAGTGGGGTCACTGCCAGTTAACCAATGGAATGACAGGCATGCCGCCATGCCTTGATAAGATTGTGCTAGTGAACCGGGCTTTGACGTTCCAGTCGATGCCGCCTGTTTTTTCGCAACTGTCCGAACTGACGGCTCTGATTGCCGTGGTTATAGTGTCCGAGCTCATTGGCACTGAGAACGGGTCTGAGTCGAAAGAATCCACTGTTGTCAATGGGCGACAATCTTGTTGACATCTTATGCGCTGCCATTTCGTGGCGTCATACAGAGTATGACCTGGCCCGATGCTATTTGCGGAGCCCAGTAAGACCATTATAAAGACCACTGGTTGTGAGTCCACCGAGATTGTCGTGGCGCTTGCGTTGTGTGTAGAAGACGAAACTTGAGGATACCTCCTCTACTTCGACCTTAGTCCTCTCTGTGGCATCGCATGAAAGGCCATGCGACACGATTCTGCTTCTCTGAGTCTATTGCGACCAATGGTTCTGATGCCAGTGATACATTCGGTTAAGGTTCAATATTTCCGGCGCTGCTAGTGACCGGTAAAGCTTGGCAGCACATCTTATGCTACCTCGGGCATCACACAGAAGCCTATTTGCAATGATTGTGACACGCCATAAGAAACTAAATCGGGGGAGAACAAGGCGTGGTTATATTTCACTGCCAACGAGAGAGAGGCACTTCTCGTGGATCCACCTTTGAACTTACCTTGAACCCTGAATTAGATTCTTATCTCGTAGTGAAAATATCCGAATCTTTATCTCCTCGAGCCTGGTAAAGATTATGCGACCCACACGGACCTGAGCATCTGTGGCAGATTCGCGATCTTACATAATGATCAACTAGTGGATCCTCTGGCATCAATGGTGCATGCGTTTCCGGTATTGCCATGCGTATTTGACATTCACCCCCAAGCACAACGATACCCACCGAATTCAAGACGTCTTCTGATTGGAAGCTAGGAACAAATTTGCAGTTTTCGCTGTGGCTGCAAAATTTGGCGAGCCCTCCTTTTGGTGAAGAGTCGTCACGTGAGCCGCGATGAGACCGATCAAGGCCTCCAGATCGCCATGGATCTTACAACGTTGCACCATGATGATTTTGCTGGTTCGGAATTCGCGGCGACTCTCACTACGCGTCGTCCAGCTTTGTCGTCATCGAAGATCACCCCATCAAGAGCTTCAGCGTCATCAAAGATCACTATATCAAGAGCTTCAGCGATGCGCATACACGACAGTCACCGGGACCGCCCAACACATGCCGCAAATATCGTCACCGCTTCTAGCTTCTCTAGTTCCTCTGTGTAGGTCATGTGGCGTCCCGCTTCAGACCAAGGATAAAAATGGACCGGGATTCTATGCATTGCCCACGTCAGTACAACGTGATAAACGTCAGGAAGATAAAGCGTTCGATAAATATACAGCCAACATGGATGCAGCGGATGTCGCGCTCTTGACAAATGTGATCCCATCTGCCGATACGCCCGAGCGATTGTCAGATGCTGCTCCTACAACCTTTACAGACTACAAGAAGATAAAGCGCGAGAAAGATCGCGGTGGCGCTACAGAGTCGATGCGCTTAGAAAAAGTAATCAGCACTCAACAAGAATGCGTGCGGTGTCGCGATGCCCTTTATCGGTCGTCATTTGAGGCCCCTCAATTCACCCAATGGCTGGTTAATCAAGTCATGGATCTGATACCGGCGGGTCTGAACATTTTGCTTGTGGTCAGTGCGCTTGATTTCCCCATGGGTATCGACGATCGTATTCTTGCGCTGCGCCACACTTCTCAGCACAATATCATTGTTATTGTGAACAAAGCAGATAAGTGGTTCCAGAACATCCAGCTTGCTCAGAAGTATGGCGAAACCTTTTGCAGAGACTATATGCGCGCGAAGTACAACATCGCCCCTGAGAATGTGCATCTAGTCTCTGGCCTCAAAGGCTGGACTATGGATAAGTTGATGCGTGCGATACCCAATGACCTGTATGTGATAGGAAGTGTAAATAGTGGGAAGCTGACGATCCTCAACGCCTTGCTTTACAAATGCTTCTTGGCAGCGAGCAGAAAGAGGCACACAGGGCGTGATTTGGTGCGAGAGCAAAAACGGCAGGACACCGCTGTACAGCAAATGGCACTGCGCCCTACTGGTGCCGTGAAATGGTCGGATACCGCCAAGGCAAAATCCAGGGCTGCATCGATTTTCCGCGACAAAGTGGGGCCAGGAACACTGTACTTCCCAGGGTTCACCAGGGGACACATCGCTCTCGACTTGGACGGTACCACTGTCTACGATGTACCTGGATTTGCTCGGTTCGATTTGCCCGAGACAGCGCCCCTTGGTCTTTTCAGCGCGGTCCAGCATCCACGTGTACTCAAACAAATCCAGGCGGGAACGGATGTGTATAAGCGAGGCGCATACAATTCAAAGTACGATACTGTCAAGCCCGGCCAGTGCATATCTTTCGGTGGGCTTGCATACATTGATATGCCTCACACCGAGAACTTGATGTATCAGATTCGCAATTGCATTAATCACGATTACGCTGTTTTTTCATCGCTCGCAAAGGCCTTGAAAGTGAGCATCAAACTGCATGCAAACCCCAGTATAGGGAAAAAGTTTTTGGTGAACCATACCGAGCAACTGCTCAAGGCGTTCACGAGACATGTGATACCCCCGTTTTACGGAAGCATTGATCTTGTCATTCACCAGATGGGACATGTCAACATCAAGCCCATGGGCCCTTTCAGCCTGAAGCATCTTCATGAACGAATAGTCGTCTACTTACCGCCTGGAGTGCATGCGATTGCGCGAATACCGGTCACGAACTATATCGCCAAGACGTTTACGAAGCGGGACAATAAGGGGAATGTGTTAAGAAAGGAAAATATACCCACCAAGAGTACCTTTGCCCTCCAGCGGTATGCGGGGAAGCACCCATATTATACACGGTTAATGCCCACCGATAACGAGTATCTTGTGGAGGCAATGACGAGTGATTCTCCCGATCTGGAGGCAGAGGCAGAAAGAGATGGCGAGCGGTTGAAGAAATGGTTGAAAATTGCCAGAAATGACTCTGTTGACATCAACCAACTAGATCTTAGTGCCGACCGGGATCGCATGTCGTTCTGGATTGAGTAAGCGGCCCTCACACTTTGTTTCGGGTGTGATCCTGAAGTAGCAATAAAATATTCATGGTGAACACACGATGTGATCCAATCGAGGCCGACAATAAACACAGCCCTATATAATTATTTTGTTTCAAGCCACCAATTTCAAAACACGACGCGACCGTCTATTATTGTGACGTCAGAAATTGCTGGTGAAACAAACAATCCACATATAAGGAGGCGCCCGCATCTTCAACACACTGGCGCACTATTGCACTTTTCACTCTTCATCAAATGTCTATCATTCTTCCAGACCAGTCCGTATACAACGAGTCTCCGAAGCGTGGGAGCTTTATGCTGAGCTTGCGATCAAAGTTCGAGGCTGGCCCAGAATCACCTTCGCGTTCGCGTCGTCTTCTGCTCAAGTTCACAAGTGACAAAAAGTCCCGTCGCCTGTCTAACGCTTCCGCTTTTCTGCTGAAAAGTCAGGTCCCTATCAAATCGACACTGAGAATGAGCATCACTGAAGCCGCCCGTTCTAACCTGCGTGTTTGCGCTAACGAGTCTGCTATGTCAGCCTTCAAATCCCGCGACGACTTGCCACTCTCAAAGCGTCTGTCGCTTGCACTCTTTAATATGAGCAAAGCTTCTCGAAGTGATCCTTCATTACCAATAGGCCATGTCGCTCAGAATAGCACAAGCCTCGATTCACACAAGGATACGAGTCCTAGCCGCCCCACTCGATTTGCTGGCTCTTTCAGCAGCATCTCATCAGTTGGTGGTGATTTGGAGCTGAGCTTTGAATACTCCGAGGACGAAGATACAAACCCTACCGAAACATCGTATGAGGATTTAACACAAAGTGCGAAATTAAGTGGCAACCAGGTAAATTTTCAGTATCAGTTCAAGCAATCTCCTACAGTGCCAGCTGGTTTGGCAACGATGCTTGATGATTTTGACAATTTGGATGATGCTCAGTGCCCACGCGGCCAGGTATTCGAAGATGTTAACTACGAGGTATTGAAGGTGCTGGCACCCTTATTCGAAAGCATCCGCATCATCGACTCTCAGCTGGAGATTCCAACTTATGACTTTGACAATGTTGATGTGGCGAACTGCTTTGCGGAACCATACTACACCTAATATGTATCACGTTTTTCCATAAAAATAAATGCCTTGATTTGATTGCGCATTTTCCGGAGGGCCCCTTGGGGTTTCCAATTGTAAGAGCCTATTGTTCTGTCCAAGTAAAAGCTTAGACCAGCGCCCTTTATGGGACATAACTTCATCGTCCGCAATCCCGAGTAGGTTTGAGACAGCATCATATAGCCATGGCGAAGTTGCTTGTTGAAGTTTGTGGCTAGTGGTATTATGAGCTGAAGGCATGCCCGCTGGGTGTGTCAAGCCACAGTAAAGCCTCGTGCGTTGGATCGTGTGGGTGGCTTGCAGGAAAAAATATATCCCCAGTTGTTTTTTTGGCTTGAAACTCTAGCAAGATCTTGTACATAGTTTGTCGGTCGGTTTATTTTGAGGCAATGTCTAGATTGGACCGGTGTTGTTATTATGTCACACCTTGCTCGTATATTGTCTTGTGATTCACGCACTTGGCATGGTGTCATCGCAAGGCACCGCACGTTTCGGGATATGTGTCGTCTTTACCTTATTGGCACAATTTGTGGATGGCAAGCGTGGCATGTTTCAGTTTGACAATTTGAAAGATTCGCCATATCCTGACTCGTAACAATAGATATCCCTCAATTGTGATCCCGAACTGTGTGTCACACATTCCCGAGTGAGCAAAGCCAGGCCACACGATCCGTCAGTCCCGAAGCCGAGGCAATCGTCAACGAATTTTATTCTCGTGACAAGTTGTGGCCGGCAACATGCATTCAGCCCCCCTCCTTTCCCTGTGTTGTTTTTAACAACTGGCAAGTGGGTTAATGATTGAATATTTTCGATGCAGCACAACTGGACTTTTAACATATTCTGCATCCAGTGACCCACTTCCTATTTTTATTTCGTGCAGTAAGATCACTTACGTATAATGGGAAGCAGCTTGAAGTCAGGTGGCTACGATCCAACGACCCACTTTTTTGGAAATTAAACTTGGAGTGAACGCAACCAACAGAACCCTAGGTCATCGAGTGTGGTTAGAAGGTATTTAGATTGGCAATAGGCTCTGATCTGTATGACTAATACCAAATTTCTCCCTGCCAGCGGTTTTTACAACGTCAACTAGCGACCCTCAGATTGGAGTTGTGGAGGTTTATCTACAGTTTTTTGCAGCAAGGGTTTTCCGAGAAGCCGAGAAGAGCGAAAAAAGTCAATCTTGCCCCGCGACCACGATGGCCAGCGACTACTTCGACAAGAATCCGACTCGACGTAACGTGGAGGGCAGTATATACATCCACATTTGAGATCGATGTGATCTGATCTCAAAAATCGGCGATCACTGCCAACCCTTGATGATTTTAAATATTCACGTGTAACTTGTATCAAGGCTATAAACGAGAGACTGTAGATCAATGCAAGCTCAGAGGCGAGAATGGGAACTGCGTGTACGCATGTAGAACAGACCTCGAAAAGGTGTTGCCTCATTCCTTGTCTTCTACGATTCACTTATCTCATATCGATGTAAAAGATAAATTTGAGTGCAAAGGGTTGCTAATTTCGAATTGATTAGTCCTTTTAAAATTGAACTGCTCCGAAATGGACTATTAGTGATAGTTTCAGATGAATTCATTGCCTCTCTTCGCAATTCCACAGTACCCATCCTCGCCTCTGAGCTTGTGTTGGTCTATTATAATCTCTCGTAGTTAGTCCTAATACAAGTTACACGTTAAAAAAAACATCCATACCCTCGGTCCAATTTATTAGTCGGGCACAGATCATTCGACCTCTCATAACCGGTCATCGGTCCATCACCAAAACACTTCCATTCACAAGGGCGGGTTTAAGCAGGTGTAAAGGGCGTTTAGACGCAATCGAGTCCTGCTCTGCGTGCGTGACAGCAGTTCCTATCCTATTCTCTTGAAATTACGTGGGTGACATGTCTAAAGGTAAATTCCCAATGAAAGTCACACATCCACAAAAAAGAGGTGAAACTTTAAACCTCAGATTGTCATGAGAGCAATCTCCCGTATCCTCAGAAAACATGAGGGTATCATGACTAAAGTTCAACTCCCTCTAAAGAGATTGATCAGAGGCTTGAGCAACTACGACCCGGCGCTTACCAGGGATGCAACCCAAAGCACAAATACTATGAGGTGCTTCCGGGATCTCGGCTCAAGTGGACTGAATTTGGCGCAACCACCATCCCGATACCGAGATCTGTTGGTCTCGAATAGGTATAGGGGGGTGAGCAGATTTCTTTTGAATTTAGAAAGATAAACCCCCTCAAAATCTTGACTAATTGCAGGTACGACAATATAGGGGTACTTGCTTCATTCGTGGAAGTGATCGAAATATATACTGTATATGCCCCGACAAAGGTCGCATTACGGCAATGTGACCACTTGAGTCTCAATACCTTTGGAGAAATCTCCTCTTTGAATACCTTACAATATCCTCTCCTTGCTTACGGAAAGCTTCGTGAGGCACCTCATGAGAGGCCATCACGTGTGATACAACAACGCCTCAGCTTACTCACCTCCCCGCCCAACACCCCTATCTTTCGAATTGACTGCAAGCTAACAACTACCTGCAGACAATTGATCAGTCGGCGCAACATGACAACTCCGATACCGAACGGAGATGGCCGTGTTCGCTTGTAATCGCGCGATACGAGAGGAAAAGAGGCGCCGGTAGCGATAAAAATTAAATTCTTAGATTCCATTCCTTATTGCCACTATTTCTGTTGAGGCCTCGTGGTTGTTTCTGAATACGTAAATATAGCTCCCCTTCGATTCACTGACTGATTAGAGCAAATCCGATATATGGCGACCCTGGTCTCTCGCGACATGGTTGCTGTCTGGGAAGAGATGGTCAGTGAACAACGAGCGCATGACGATGACGCCGAAGCGCAGCCGCCATCATCTATCATAAGCGGCATTCACAACTCTCACACGTCTCGACCTCTTACTGATGAGCACCCAGAACCTATCCTTGAACCTGTGTCAGACCATAAGGAATTCACAGGACACATGATCCCTTCCACATCCAATATCTCGTTGCTACTGCTAAATCATCAGGCCGATGAGAAATTGTCCAAGCTCCAACAAATGCCAAGTATGTCGATGACTGTTTTACTGGGTACACACGCTCCTTGGACAAGCATGGTTTCGCTGGGCTCAAGAACAGGACACGCCACCTCGACGTTGCTCCATCGTGAAGGGTCCATGCTGGAGAATGATTCCCCGGCTTTCCCAATGCGCAGCTCGCAATTGTCGCCTCCCTCGTCGCCTTATCTAGATGCTACGCTGGTGGCGGGATCACCGCTGAGATTATGGTTACTGTCACATGCGCTACCAATACGCGCCAACCCCATCCGTCGGCTTCTGAACTTATCCCAGCGGCCGCAATTGGCCTTATCACTTAGTGCCGTGTCCGTGCTCACCTTATCTAGGCGCGGAATGCCGTCGCCCACATTAGATCCCGTCCAAACCCCTATCGAGGAACCTCCAATGACCCCGTTGAACTTGAGTTCAAGCCCTTCCATACGGCCGCACTTTTTAGATGGCTTTACATCCAGTCCTGAATTCGAGGCTCTCGGAGAGATCGAATGAGAGCAGAATTAGCTATTTTCGGAGAAATATGAGATAGATCGTGAAATTTGGGATCGAAGGGTCTGATCAGTAGCTTGGATCGCCCGAGGGCAATAGAAACCCCTTTTTTTTGGGCCACAGTGTCATTGTTGATAGGGAGGAGCTTAAAACTCCATTTTATTCTTTTCATTGGAAGAACTTGTAGGATTGCGGAAGTTAGAAATCTCATATTATGATCCAGGCCCTGGGGCGACGGACTGACATCTTACGCGTACATACTGACCTAGCTACAGCACAATCGTTCTCTTTTTTGAAAATAACAACTGCCATATCTTATTATAATTTGGCGAGGCTATACTTTTTCGCATTCAGAAAACGAACCACGGAGGTATCAACGACGCATTTGCCTCAAAATGTCGACTTATGAGGGTATGTGAAGGAAGTACACTTGATTGGGTCCAATGATACTAACTCCGAAAGACGATCACAATATACTGAGGCGTCCAGATCCCGATACTGGCCGTATTCATCCGACGTTGGGTGCAGCATTATCGCTGTTTCTCTCGGATGGCGCCACAAATCATGAGTCGGACACCCAATCTCAGCAAGCTCTTCGAGATATGATAGGTTCTTTCGCACTATCATCTGATCCTGATTCTGATATTGCTCAAAACATGCGATCACTAATCGGAGACGACGCTGAACAGCAAACGGGCGTTCCCGAGTCATTCTTGGACACCCTAGACCGTGTACTGCTCAGTGATCTTCCTGATAAAGATACTGCGGACTGTCCGATATGCACCAATAAATTTTGTGATGACCGTCATCCCTTATTAGTGAAGTTACCTTGCACATCTGCTCGTAACAAAAATAGAAGACTGGGCAAAGACCATATATTCGACTTGGAATGTATAGGGCCCTGGCTCAAAGTCAACGCCACCTGTCCCTTATGCCGCTACAATATGTTGGATCATGAACGCTTGTGGCGAGAAGAATTAGCCCAGCTTCAAAAGTCGGATGATGAGGAGGAAGAAGAAGGATGGGATGTTTACGGGTGATGGTTGACTGCAAAGACCAAGTTGCGTTTCCGCTTTGCTCCCAGCTCACCTCGCCCACTTGGGCGCCCCCTTAGTGTGGACTCGGCCCGTTACTTCCAAGAGGTTGGAAACACCCGGTTTCAGAATCTCAACACTCCATGGAAACCTACTTGGGATAAACCATTGCCGTTCCAAATGGCATTCGCGACGCTACCTGGAAGGGTGCCACTATACCCAGAGCTAAAGCATCTTTTATTAAATATTTACATGTATTACTCCTTCAAAAATTGTTTAAAAGCATCGGATTTCAACAACTCATCAACCTTTGCAGCAATCGGGTCGTTCTTTGCGTTCATGCCTTCAGGCATGGCAAAGTCCGTGGTGGAATCTAAGGTGTCGAGCATATTGATAGGCTCACGGGTATTTAATTCTGCCTTATATTCCACATCATCGAACTTGTGCTTGTTGATATAAGCCAACCACAAGTCGACGATTTCCGGGTTGGCGTCATAGCCACAAAGCTGGAGAGCATAGGTGGTGCGATGGAAATTCTGTTTCGTCTTTGCTTGGGCAAAGGGCGATTTGATGACGGTGTACAAGCGCTTTTCAGTTTTCATGGTGCGCACACCATCAGCAGGGATCCCCAAATAGTATGCTGCGCGGGCGGCGAACTCAGCTGCACGGGCAATGTTGACCTTGTGATAACTTCTGAAATTGAGGGTCGCGACCAAGTGATGATGAGTCTTGGGGAGACGCAAAGGCTGGTACTTTAACAACTCGACGTTAATGGGAATCGGCCGATTGGTGATTGGATTAACCTGTTCTTCTGAAAAAACTTGCGGGTTATAAGCGAAAGGTTGAGACAACAAGTCCAGTTCGAATTGTAGTTGGGCGATCTCGTCTTCCAGTTTCTCTTGCATAAATTGCAGGGGAGTCTTGAGCTTTAGGATAGTCGTGGTCGAAAAGGCATTCCTACATGCTAAAGTCGGCTTAGAGGCCTTCCATATACGACTTATCATGACTGTTGAACGGTTGTGCCTAGGTAATGTAGTGAAATTTCGGTCGGAGCGAGATTTTTTTTTCCCGCACGGCTCCCCTCAGATCGATTACCTCTTCACGGTTCTGATTCAAAGCCGTATGCGCATAAAGAGATGGGTAAACTGAGCAAAGACAAGCGTGACTTGTATTATCGTAAGGCCAAAGAGGAAGGTTGGCGTGCGAGACTGGCTTTTAAGCTCTTGCAGTTGGACGAGGAATTCAACTTGTTCAAAGGATGTAAGCGTGTGGTGGACTTGTGCGCTGCTCCGGGCCTGTGGTCGCAAGTGTTGCTGCGTCAATTGGGCGAGGAATCACGTATTGTCGCGGTAGATCTTCAACCAATGACACCGATTGATGGCGTCAAGACTATTCAGGCGGATATCACCCATCCCCAGACCTTGGAGTTGATCTACAAGGAGTTCGAGGGATGTCATGCCGATATGGTGATATCCGATGGAGCGCCGGATGTTACGGGAATGCATGATTTGGATGAATATATCCAGGCACAATTGGTATTGGCCGCATTGCAATTGGCCACATGCGTTCTCAAGCCAGAAGGGGTCTTTGTTGCGAAAATCTTTCGTGGTCGCGATATCGATTTGTTATACAGTCAAATGGGCTATTTGTTCAAACAAGTGTTTTGTGCCAAACCAAGATCATCGAGGGGGACTTCGCTAGAAGCTTTCATTGTGTGCTTGGGATATACTCCCCGACCAGGATGGACACCATCGCTTTCAAAAAATAAACTGACGGAGGAGTTCTTTGAAGGGCTGGGCATTGGCAAAGCTGTGACCATGGAACACATGGATCTTCCTCGGGAGGAGCGCGCTGTTGCACCATTCGTTGCATGTGGTGATCTTTCAAGCTTTGACTCGGACGCTACATACCGACTAGACGCTGCTGGCGGGAGCAAGGGCTTACTGCCTGTGCAAATGCCCACTGCACCGCCATATAAGAAGGCACTCGAGATGAAACGTGCGGGTGATTTGAAGCGCAGGTGAGCTGACTCTGGGTTGTATATTTCAAGCGTAGCCCCTTATAGAGAGAGTCATTGGTTTAAATTTTTCAGACTTTATTAGCAAGATAATTAACGAGACAAAGGGAGTCAAGCGCGTATTGATGCGAATTGAAATCCGGGTGCTGAATAAGTGCCAACAATGAATCGAAATTGGTCAAACATCACTTTTGAATGCCAACAAGGAAATGAAAAATGGTCAAACATCACTTCAAATATCAGCACTGGAAATTAATGGGCCAAACATAACTGATCCTCCACATCCATATCAAACAGGACGGCAATCATTTTTCCAGGTTCAACACATTTTCCCTCTTCGTTACATAAAGTTGTTGTCAAAATTCGGGATCATTCTGATAACCTGCGCGAATCGTCAATGACCCGATCGGGCTGTGCTTAAACAAGCGAATTGGAGACTAAATTAATTCAAAATTTTTATCTTGTCTAGTCTATTTATCGTCACCCTTGATGGCAGCATCAGGCTTCAAGGTGGGGAACAACAATACTTCCCTGATAGTGTTTGAGTTCGTCAAGAACATGGCCAAACGGTCGATACCGCAACCCCAGCCGGCAGTCGGGGGCAATCCGTACTCCAAGGCATTGCAAAAGACCTCATCAACAAGTTGGGCCTCGTCATCACCTTGATCCTTTTGACGGGCTTGCTCTTCGAAACGCATACGCTGGTCAAAGGGATCGTTCAACTCGGTATAAGCATTGCAGATCTCCTTTGTAGCCACAAACACCTCGAATCTTTCACACAAGCCAGGGATGTTACGGTCCTTCTTGGCCAAGGGGGACATCATTTGAGGGTGGCCAAAGATAAAGGTGGGGTTGAAGCATGCATCTTCCAACTCACCGACCAATTTATCGAGCATTCTGGCGTTGGTCAAGGGGGGGCTACAGTCCAATTTGTTATCGATCAAAATTTGCTTCAAAAACACACCGGTCTCGGCAGTGTGCAATTGGTCTCCCGGTGGAAAAGTGACGTTGAAGACTTTTTCCAATTCTTCAATCATGTTGACGCGCTTCCAAGGACGAGAAAAGTCTAGCGTCAACTCCTTGCCTTCAGGTCCATCAGGGTGGTAGGAGACCTTGTAGTCGCCAGTAATCTCCTTGACCATCTCTGAAAATAACAACTCGGTGGTGTCCATCAAGTCAAAGACATCAGCATAGGCTTGGTAAAACTCACAGGTAGTAAACTCGGGGTTGTGGGTCATATCGATACCCTCGTTTCTGAACTGGCGGCCGATTTCGTAAACACGGTCCATACCACCAACCACCAACTCTTTCAAAAACAATTCGGGGGCAATACGCATGTACATGTCCATGTTCAAGTCATTGTGGTGAGTGACGAAAGGCTTGGCGGTGGCACCACCGGCAATGACATTCATCATGGGGGTTTCGACCTCGATATAGTCACGAGCATCCAAGAAAGAACGGATGTATGAGATAATCTTGGAGCGGACCTTGAATCTGTCGCGGGTCTGGTCATTCATGATCAAGTCAAGGTAACGCTTTCTATAGCGAGCCTCCTGGTCCTTGAATCCATAATGCTCGGTGGGCAACATGTGCAAGCAAGGAGTCAACAATTGGACAGTTTTGGCAAACACCGAAAGCTCACCATCACCACCCTTTGCAGGGGCAGTTTTACCGGGGTATCCCACCACACCGATGATGTCACCGCGTCTCAAGTATTGGTGCATGAGTTCATACTCTTCGGGAGAAGCGCAGTCCTGGGCCTGAGCCATGATCTGAACCTGCTGGCCGTCGCCCTTGAGGACGTAGAAGCGCAATTTCGCACCTGCCTCACGCTTGGTCATGATTCTACCGGTGATACGGATTTCATCATCGGACTTTGTCTCCCCTCTTTGCAAGCCCGAGTACTTTTCAAGAAATTCTGGAACGGAGATGTTAAGAGAGAACTTGTGAGGGTATGGGTTGAAAGCCGTAGGATTGGCCAAATGGTGCTGACGCAATTCGTCGATCTGACGAGAACGGATCTCAAAGTACTGGTTAGGGTTCAAGTCAGCAAGCATATCCTTAGGTTTCGCCGAAGCGGTTGCGGGGGCCTTAGCCGCCACTTGTGCGGCCTTTGCAGCCTTCTTTGCCTCAGTAGCACGCAGTTTCTGTCTCTTCTTCAATTCTGACTTGGAAACTTGCTCGCCAGTGACGTCATCCAAGTAAGTCTTTTGCAATTGATCAGCAGCTTCGTTCACAGACATGGCGAGTAACGGTGTAACGGTGCGAATTGCAGGGCCGAGTAGTGACTAATTTTTTTTTCTCTCACGAAATCGTCACGAAGACCACGCTGAAAAAAAAAAAAACACTGGCAGACCCTCCGTCACGTGACTAGTTGAAACTTTTTTTCCACCTCACTGCGAGAAGAGGCTTTGAGTGCTGCAAGACAGTACAGTTTATCGTTTGCCTAGGTAATCTCCACAATGTCTTCCAAACAAGTGTATGTTAATTTCAGGATGCTTAGTCCTTGTTTGTCCGAGCTACTCCTTCTTTTTTGGACATGTTCTAACTGATTGTCTTTTTTAGCAAATCTTATACTGCCCCAACGGCTACACAGATTAACATGCTGCTGAGCGTGTTGCTCTCCATGCTTCGTCATACCAGTGAGAACTACCCCCAGCTCTATTCAGGCTCGCTTTTCGGCTTTGAGGATGATGAGGGCCTGATGGATATCACTCATGCCTATCCTTTCCACATGGCAGATCAATATGAAGGCGGTCTGTTTCGTTCTCGTTTCGGTCAAAAGTATCACCAGGAAATTCAAGACACCCTTGCTCAAGCCGGTTACGGTGTAGACTTCCAGGGCTGGTTCCAGCTGACCGTTTCTGGCAACTTTGTCACTACTCAGCTCGTGGATGCCTTGGCTCAGCAACAACTCGCAAACAAGAACGCCTTTTTGATCGTTCACAACTTGGCTTCGGTCGGAAAGGAATTGGAACTCACCGCTTTGCGTCTCACACGAAACTTCATTGAGGCTTACATCGACAACAAGTGGAAGGTCAAGGATTTGGAAGACCACAAGTTGCTGTACCTCAACATTTTCGAGGAGGTCGACATTGTTGTACACAACATGCACTTGGTCAACTTGTATCTTGCGAATGAGGGAGGCTCTCAGGCTGCCGCCACTACCGAGCAGGAACTTCAGACGCTTCATCTCTCCTCGAACCAGAATGTTACCGCCCAATTACTCGAGTCATTATACCTGCAAGTCGATTCGTACAACTATGACCAAAACAACTTCAACTACTACCAGAGACAATCGCAAAAGGAAAATAGCAAGATCAGCCAGTGGAAGCAGCAGCGCAAATTGGAAAACTTGGAACGCGCCAAGCGTGGCGAGCCCGAGTTGGACACGGAGGAATGGCGTTCCTCGTTCAAGCCTATTAGCGAGCCTCCTCGCTACAACAATATGCTCCATAGTCATGCCATTGATGTATTGGCTGATGATATTTTGAAGAAATGCGACGAGGAATTAACAAAGAGTTTTGCAATCGAGAAGAAATTGAAGGCTTAATTGTCGCCGAGTGTGACAGATATTATCCTTGTGACAACTTTCGTTGTATGAAGATGCGATGATATCTGGAATAGCCTTCCACACGTAACTATAGTATAGAAGAAGTCGTCGAGCAAATCAATGCCTTGTATCTTGTACGATCTTTGAGTCCATAAACCGTATGTGACGGGGACATATTGGTTGCGACTGCCGATTATCAGTCCCTCAGGCCAGATCAAAGGACTTATAATTCTACGTTATTCCTAACTCAATCGATAATTCTATTTTGAGACATGAAAGGGCAAGACTATAATCTTCCATCGTATTACCGGACAGCCCCTCAGCCCAGTTCAATTTTGACCATACAGTCAAGATCATTTCGAACGGAGGTTGTAAATAAATACCAGTCGGTCGCAAAGTGCAAACCATAAACTTGTAGAGATTGTTAGGAATGGTTGCAAAAAATACGTCTCCCAAATGTTCATAATTACTACTGAAATGATCGGCAAGAAATTGAGAGAGAGGGCTTGTGGTGACCAAAGATTCCCCATATGACTCCATCCACAATATCACGAATCATTTCCATATACTATCTACCTCAAATTGCAACTAGCTTCTTCCGCCGCAACTAGCCTCTTCTCATTCGGAATCGGATCAGGTATCCCCGCAGAACACGTGACGTCACTTTCCCTCGATCCTCCTTCCCCAAAAGGAGATGCGAATCCCGTTTTGAGGTTTCTGACCCCGCAACAGTATTCATCTAAGGTTGAAATGGGAAGACCCAAGGTATGTGAGTCTTGAAGCATGCGCGTGGCTCTACCAACTAACTTTAATCTGTAGTATATCTTACTCGTTCGTCATGGCGAATCTGAAGGAAACTGCGATAAGCTGGTCAACAGACATATCCCCAATCATCGGGTTGCACTCACGCCAAAAGGCCACGGACAAGCTCGTGAAGCCGGCCGCGTGCTCAAAACGTTTCTTGAACAGCCGTGTTTTGATCCAGACGTTTCCGGCTCACACCCACGCCAAATCATGTTCTACACTTCCCCTTATACTAGAGCAAGACAGACGTGTAAGCATATAGTGGAAGGGATCCGAAACGTGGAGGGATTGTCGCATATTGTACATGAGGAACCACGAATGCGGGAACAAGATTTTGGCAACTTTCAGAGTACCCCTGATGCCATGGAACAAATCTGGGAAGAACGTGCACATTACGGTCATTTCTTCTACCGGATCCCACACGGAGAGAGTGCTGCTGATGTCTACGATAGAGTAGCCAGTTTCAACGAGCTGTTGTTCCGTCAATTTCTGGCGGACGACGATTTTCCGAGCGTGCTCGTGCTTGTGACACATGGGATCTGGGCACGAGTATTTTTGATGAAATGGTTCAGATGGCTGTATGAATATTTTGAATCGCTTCGGAATATACCGCACGCCCAATTCTTGGTGATGAAGCGTGGGGAAGATTCACATCGCTACTGTTTAAAGACGCGGATGTTGACATGGGATGATGTACCAGAAGAGGAAGTGGACCTCGAAGTTGCCAAGGAATTAGGAGATGAAGTTTCGTTCAATTCCAGAAGTAAACTTGTGCATCCCGATGACTTGGACGTGAGGTCGATAATCCAAAGCCAAGCAGCCGCAATAAGGATAAATCGCGAGCGCACAAAAATTATCAAACAGAAATATGACAAGACTATAGGGGCGGATATGGAAAAGGCGGATACTTGTGATAATTTCGAGGCAAGCATGGAAACCACGGTGCATGATCCATGTGGAAAGTCGCCATAAGTGGTTTCGGAAAAAGTTCAAGGACACTCCAAATCACCAGTTAACAATATATTCGACCCCCTATTGTCGTCAAATAGTCCGGGATTCGCAAGTTATTGAGTGCCGCGCCTGATTTTGTTGGCGAGTGCCGCTCATTGGCATCAGAAATATTTAAATCTCTTCACAATAGCAGCCTCATCTCAATGCGCTGATCTGAAACGTGAATTGTGCGTGGCTGAATCTCCAGACCCTGCAGAGGCGCTGTGGAGGTGATCGATTAAGCTCATTTTTCCGCTTATAAACCGACGTATGTTGGATACTGGCTCGAAGTATTCTCTAGCAAAGCAAAACACTGAGGCTGTAGCCGTGATTCTGGAGAGTCCTTCAACATATCCTCAGCGGCACTCAGTTCCATATCGTAGTTGAGCGCCCCTTCAAAGTTTTTTTTGCAGCAACCCAGAAATTGTATTGTCAGTGCTAGTCCAGGAAACATGGTCGCCACGAGAACGACTCGTGTGCTTTACGATCAGCGTATCATTATATTCTTGTTACTTACCCAACATGCACCCCATATACACGAGCTGATCTGACATGCTCATCACATATGATTTTACTCAACGGTCGCCCATTTTCCCGACTAAACGGATGCCAAAGACATGTTTCCGAAAAATGAATTTATCGATAGAGCCGCCTGAAATATTCGGAGGTGCGTATCAAGATTGGAAAACCCATCACCAAACCCCTGTTTCCTCGGCAATTCCCCATATTGCCGACAGCCAGATTCACACCACCCCCACCGGGATTCTAAGCTTCACATGTGCTCTCATGCAGTCTCCAAAATAGTCAGGCCCGGACCGGACCGGGAACAGTCCTGACGGCCACCTGCATACAGTCAACTGCTTTTCGGGCAGGAAAAGCTCCGGTTCAAGTTTCGTCCCCACACTACGAAAATGGACGGTGTTGGTCCGACGAAAAATGGATTTAAAGGGAGTGGAAATCCACACGAAACTTTTCAGTCAATCGTCATAACTTAACTAGTATACACACACACAATGGCACGCACATTCTTCGTCGGAGGCAACTTCAAAATGAACGGGTCCAAGGACTCTATCACTCAGATCTGTGACAACTTGAACAAGTCCGACTTGCCGTCGAACGTTGAGGTTGTCATCTGCCCTCCCGCCGCATACATTGCTACTGCTGTTGCCGCCGTCAAGGCCCCCACTGTCGAGGTCGGCGCTCAGGATATCTACACCAAAGCTTCCGGTGCTTTCACTGGTGAGACCGCCGCCGCTCAAGTATTGGACTTGGGTGCTAAATGGACTTTGACCGGTCACTCCGAGAGAAGAACCATCTTCAACGAGTCCGACGAATTCATTGCCGAGAAGACAAAGTTCGGTCTTGACTCTGGGCTCAAGGTTATCTTATGTATTGGTGAGACCTTGGAAGAGCGCAAGGCTGACGTTACCCTTAAGGTATGTGCCAGACAATTGGATGCCGTCTCCAAGATCATCTCTGACTGGTCAAACGTCGTTGTTGCCTATGAGCCCGTATGGGCCATTGGAACTGGCTTGGCTGCTACCCCTGAGGACGCCCAAGAGACCCACAAGGCCATTCGTGAGCACTTGGTGAACACCATTGGCGCCAAGGCCGCCGCTGATCTTCGTATCTTGTACGGAGGTTCCGTCAACGGCAAGAACGCCGTCGAGTTTAAAGACAAGGCTGATGTCGATGGATTCTTAGTCGGTGGTGCCTCCTTGAAGCCCGAGTTTGTTGACATCATCAAGAGCAGATGTTAAATTTTAAGAATCGATCGAGCTTCGTCGTATATAGGGAGAATTAATACATTAGATAACGTCACGCGAAATTTCAATTGGTCTAATGGCCTGTAGGGGAGATCTTAGCGTACGGCATACTTTTTTTTCATGAAGTCACCACAGTGCATTTACGCAAGAGACGCATAGAATTCTCATGCAACACCTGCGAGACCTGTTGATCATCCCACGACTTGGCATTCCGTATGCATTCTGCTATTTGCACGAGAGCTTCTTGCTGAGTTGCAATGGTCATGCTAGATAAAACGCGATCAGTCTCGACCACCAAAATCTCCGGCGGAACCACAGACAATAATGCAGCCGTTTTGGTGGGAGACCTCATGTTCACGGCAGCCAGCAAGCTGAAAAATATATCGCAGTGTCGCTTCATCCATTCTTTGGCAAGATCGGACAGGCCGCTGAACAGGTGAAGCACAATTGGCACGGTGCAACCTGCAAGAGCATCATATAAACTTCGATGGGCTTTCACTCCATGGAGTTGTATGGGACATTGATATTGAATTGCACGACCCACAAATGCAGATAGTATACATAACTGATGATCGAGGGAGACATGGGATTTAGTGTTGGGAATGGTAAAGGCCCGGTCCAACCCGATTTCGCCGATTCCGAAAGGCAAGTGAGCGACAGTACGCTCAAGAGCCGCGTTATCAATGAGCAGGAGACGATCTGTCAACAGGATGGGATCAGGGAGCAAGGCCATGATATCAGGAGAAGGGATTGGAGATAGGATACTTGAATAGAATTGTTCCTTGGAGACGGGTGGATCCACGTAAAAGCGATGGGCAAACCAAGGATGGATACCATAATATGGCACAATATGAGGATCGATTGAAGCGGCAGCATGGACGGCGAGAAAATCATCGTTTGTAGACATGAGATGCGTAACAGAAGTAGTCGTAGTGCTTAGAGATGACGAGGAAAGGAAAGGTCTTACAGAGATATCACTAGTCTCATTACTGATATGCGCATGACAATCATTCATTTGAAAAGGCGTCGTGCTAATTCAAAGCCAAGGAAGAAATTCTGGTGAATTTAGCGAGAACAGTTGAAGAAACATGGCGGAAACTCCCAAAAGACTTTTTAAAAAATAGCGAGAAACCCCACACTCGCCACGTAAAATAGCCAGAAACTCCTCGTGAACGGTGCTAAAAATAGAGAGAGTAATCGTCAAAACCATCGTATTGAAATTATTAACAAGCTTTTGATGAGGAGACGAAAAACAACAAGTCGGAGAACTCTAAGAAAAAAAGGCACCATAATCTTTCACAAAAGCAAGTCTTTCTTGGCTTGACATCTATTCAACTGGTATCTTGTTGTTCTTGACATTCGTTCCATATTTGATACCAAAGCTACGTATCATCTCTTTCTCCATCCAGATTCATTTATCCCCTTTTCTTTGTGTGATCTCCTCTCCCTTACATCGCGTTCCATGTCAGAACTTACTCGTTTAAATCTACCTGCCCTGGTCCCATTCCCGGTAACTGTCACTGCTATTCATTGTCCTGAAGGCTCTGTGATTGACCGTCATCAGCATCTCTTCTCATATCGTTTTTATGACCTCATCCCGAATTCTTCAGACCCTTCATTGCCTCACATTTCAGTGGAACGCGCAGGCCTGTTTGAAAGTCCCGTTAAGGGAACTCTTCTGAACGTGTCAGTCAAGATTGGTGACTCGATCCCCTCTTCCGCCTTTGTCGTCGCTTCTGTTACCGAACCTTGCGCTCACACTGTCCAGTATGGTGGCCTTTGTGCCCTCTGTGGAAATAACGTCGGCGATGATCGCGACTATTCTGGCTATAACTATAATGAAAGAGCCTCGATCCCTTTGACTCATGATAATACTGGACTTACCGTCCTGCTCACAGAGGCGCGTCGCCTAGAAATGCGTGGTGTTGATCGTCTATCGCTTTCTCGCAAATTGATTCTCGTCGTTGACTTGGATCAAACTGTCATTCACGCTACAGTTGACCCCACCGTGGGCGAATGGCAGAGTGACCCTTCAAATCCAAACTATCTGGCTGTTCGTGATGTTCGCACGTTTGTATTGGAAGAGGAGCCAGTGCTTCCCATGGGCTGGCTGGGCCCCAAACCACCTCCTCTGCGATGTACGTACTACGTGAAACTCCGTCCCCGCCTCGCAGAGTTTCTTCATGATGCCCTGCAGAAATATGAAATGCATATCTATACCATGGCCACTCGCAACTATGCTCTCGCTATCGCCAACATTATCGACCCCACCGGCATCTACTTTGGCGACCGCATCCTCTCACGCGATGAGTCCGGCTCTCTTACCCATAAAAACTTGAAACGTCTCTTTCCTGTCGATCAGTCAATGGTCGCTATCATCGACGATAGAGGTGATGTTTGGCTGTGGGAAAGCAATTTGCTCAAAGTCGTTCCCTATGATTTTTTCGTTGGAATCGGCGATATCAACTCCAGCTTTTTGCCAAAAAAGAATGGTCAGTTGACAGGTCCACGCAACAAAAGAAAAGATGTTGCCAGGGCGGTAGAAATTATGGGATCGACTCCAACAGAGCCGCACTCTGCGGGAGAAGTACCTCCGGAGTCAGTGCAGAAGCCAAATGATGTCGAAAGTCTAAATTCTACATCGATCGTGGATTCTAAAAATCTCAATAGTCTGGATACCGATATACGCTTACATGGCGATAGTCAGGACTCTGATACGGATTCTAAAGGAGTCAATGATGCGGCTGTTGATATGAATCCCGACGGTAATGTCCAAAGCTCCGACCTGGCCTCCAATGAGGTCGAGAATCCAACAGGCAAGACATCTTCTGAGCTGGCCGACACTTGGAATTCTGATGGCCTGCAAAAACTCGATCTTGATCAATCTAACACCGCAACCCCTTCGACCTCTCCATCACCCGTTGACCGTCTTTTGGAGCTCGGCGGAGGTGAAGATAATCAGCGTCTTCTTGTCGAGCAATCTCGTAATCGTACTCACGACTTGGAAATGCAGCAGCACGACCGGCCTCTTGCCAAGCTTCAACATGATCTTCACAAAATTCACGGTGATACCGATCCGGCAACAGCTGCAGATTCTACTGCATCGCCTCATGTCGATAGCGATGACTACGAATCTGGCGATGAGAATTTGTTGAGCGATGATGACCAGGAACTAGACTTGCTCAACGCAGCCCTCGCGAGAATCCATGCCGAATACTATGCAAAGTATGACGCCCACAAGGCGGCCACAACCGTTGCTAATCTGGATCTTAATTCTGATGCATCTACCAAAATTACCACCTCCACCACCAGCAAACCGGACTTGTGCACCATCATCCCTGAGCTCAAAGCTGAATGTTTGTCTGGTATTGTCTTGCTTTTTTCTGGTATTTTACCATTGGGCCTCGATCTCGATAATGCTGATATTGTAATCTGGTGTCGCCAGTTCGGGGTTCGTGTGGTCAATGAACTCTACCCCTCCGTCACACACGTAGTGTGTCGCGAGCCAACCCCGTCGTCTTCGAATGGGCCAGGTGGTAATACAGGTGGTCTCACATTCAAGGCGCGCGTGGCGCGTCGTATTCTACCCAATTGCAAAATCGTTAACCCCGATTGGCTCTTTGCATGCTTGCTGCGTTGGTCACATGTACCCGAAGACGAATTTTTGATCCAAGCCGAGCCCAACGATTGGCGTGTGAATGATCGCGACGTTCAAAGGTATGAGGCCGACCTTCACCAACAATTGAAGGGACAGCAGGTCGACCTTGAACAGTATGATTTGGCCGGTGCCAATGATGAAGTGGACGATTTCTTGGCAGATTCCGGAGATAGTATGAACGAAAATGATAGTGGTGATTCCGACTCCGAAATTGATTCCGATTTGGGCAAGCAAAGCAATCCAGGCTCAAACTCCGATTCTTTCATTCGTGACATGTACAATAATCGGAAACGCCCTCGCGACCAAGATGAAAGCGATGCGGAAACTTCCAGTGCTCTGGCCAGAGATTCGTCGCCCATGCCCGAACAAGAAAACGCCCGCAAACGGTCGAAATTTGCCCAAAACGGCGCGCATGCTCATCACGAGACACTGCCAATGGACGAGTTGGAACAAGAGTTACTTGATGGATTCGATGATTTAGAAAATTAGACGGAGAGTGCCATTCTGTGTTTTTACAACAAACTCAGTTCGTACAACAATCTCTTGAATGGATAGATTGTTCAGGTTCAGGGTGAGATTGTGTAGGATAAATGACAACTGCAAAAGTACATTATGATCCTGCAAGTAAGGGCATGTGAATGCGCAAGAATTGCGCCATGGTGAAAACTACAAATCCAATAATCGCCAAAGACCTGCCAAGTGTATGCAGAAACTCGTTAAAGACAATATAACAATGTAATAAAACCTCGTTGGGTTCGAGACTTGACTAGATTAAACGAAAACTCGTCGCTCCAAGAGACTCACAGCATTGATCACCGGGTCGAAATGCGTTCGTGGCTGTTGTCGGGACTCTGATGGGACTCGCTATCATACAAATTACTCCGTCGCTCCAAGGGACTCACAGCATTGATCACCGGGTCGGTATAATGGGTCCAGTTAGGAATTTACACCACCGGCTGCTAATGTTTTCCAGCAAGTATGTAATAATGTGCCAATCCACCATGTACACGCGCTTGATGCGTTCACATTCCGTTGCGGATTGCGGGCCTCTCGTATCTACTGCCAGGCATTGTTATTCACTATCTATCCTCAACTGACGCAAAGACCTCTCGGGTATGGTTCGATCAACACATCTCCTGCATGTATATAACGGAGTGAATCAATGCATTGGTATAGGAGGAATGCACTCGCCGGACTCGCTCACGGTACAATGGTCACCCGGAGCTGTGGAGAGCACAACCTTCGGCAGCGAGTCTACTACTCGATCAGCAGTTGTATTTTACAATTAGGGCATGCTCGTCAAAATGAAAGGACCAGGATAATAGGCGCCTTGGACCTGCGATTTTTTTTTCCTGAGGTCACCACTGATATATCTGGGAGACCTCAACAGGTTTTGATCGGTGGGCGTCCATTCATTTGGACGCGCTCACTCAAAGTCTTTCAAAAAGTAAATGATGGCGGAGACGGATCCTCCTTTGATCGCGCTTCCGTATCTGTTTTTTTTTTCTTAGATCTTTCTTATCACTGCACGTGATGTATTTTTCGGATTTAGGAGAAGCCGAGATGACTCGGAATCTTGCAACTATTATTCGGCGTTACATCAAAACTATCTCTCCATGAATGAGGAGCCTTCGCTGATCCGGTCTCTTGGCCTGGGAAGTCTGCTGATAAGTCTGCTGATAAGCCTGCTGGCTTTACTGGATTCTGCCGACCATGACAATATGGCTGTTCCTTATGATATTTCCTGTCCATCGCGTCGCGCCCTGGCATGCTCCTCAAAACGGTCATTGTGCCGTCCAGAAACGAACATGTCGCATATTCTGCGAATCATTTCCGGCATTAGAGATGATCATCATCTAGACAACGAAGAAAATGCGTCCCAACCTCCTGATCTCGTCGATCCCACGGGGCTTCTCATGCATCAGTATATTTCTCGTCACACTACTAAGCGTGACGAAGAATCATGTACCTCTCGGAACTCGGAGAAACCCATCCAGGATGAAAATGTTGTCAAGCATATCTCGTCCGAGACCTCGTCTCATGAAATGACAGATTCAACTCCTCCGGATGGCGGTTACGCATGGGTCATTGCCATATGTCTGATGCTTGCCGTTTTCTCAACGTGGGGCACGAACTCTGCCTTTGGTGTATTTTTAAACTACTACTTGACGGCAGACGCGTTCCCTGGTGCCACAGAATATGACTATGCTCTTATTGGTGGGATCACCGTGGCCCTAGCTCAGGGTCTTGCCCCGGTCCTGGTGACACTTTATAAAGTTCTCGGATACAGGCAAGTTTGCTACACTGGTGTAGCCATTCAGACCTTAGGCTACATCCTTGCATCTTTCGCCACTAAAACATGGCAACTTTATTGCACTCAGGCAGTGCTAGTGGGGATATCCTTTTCACTCATTTTCATTCCCACCACCCTTACTCTTCCCACGTGGTTCAGTAAGCGATTGGCTACCAGCATGGGCATAACCGTTGCCGGTGCTGGTCTCGGCGGCGTGTTTTTTTCATTGGTCATCCATAAAATCATCCAAACTACCGGTAATCAAAGGTGGGCTCTCCGTGCATGTGGGATCATCAACTTCGCCGTCTCGACTTTCGCCGTCACAATGGTTTACCCTTACAATACCAAAAGAGTGCCCTACAAAACCACCTTGACTAGGAAGTATATATGGGAATGTGTTCAACTGGTCACCAAAACCACCATCTTTTCCAGGCCTGCACTCTTGGTGACGGCCTTGTGGTTCGGGATTCTCATGATGGGCTATATTATGGTTCTCTTTTCGGTTGCTTCGATTGGTGTACTGGTGGGCTTGACCCGCTCCCAAGGTTCCAACTTGACGGTAGTGATCAACGCTGCCCAGACCGTGGGCCGTCCGCTCATTGGCCACTTTGCGGACCTGATGGGCCGCACGAATATCGCATCGTCTTTCAGTCTTTTACTTGCTATCCTTGTATGGGCGTTCTGGATGAATGTCTCTTCGTATGGTGCCCTCATGGCTTTCCTGGCAGTAGCCGGACTCATCATCGGGGTAGGTAGTTCCTTATCGCAGCTGATTGCAAGTGTTATTCTCGATTCGACGCCCGAAGAATTGCCATCGGCATGGTCCTGGCTTAACATTATTGTTTCGGTGTTCCAATTAGTCCTGGAAGTCATTGCGCTTGCCTTGAGAAATGAAACCGCGAAACGGCCCTATCAGCATACCCAGATCTTTGGCGGTGCATGCTTCTTTGCATCTTTCTTGTTGATATCCGGTGTGCGCGAGTATATTGTGAGGAGAACATTCACCCGAAGACTCGACGCCGCATTTGCAAAGCTCGCGGGCCGTCGAGCGCCGAACGCATTGAAGCATACTGATATTATAATGTTAACGGACGACCGTGACGTGCTCGAAGAAAGAGTCGCAAGGTATCAAGTACTCTTGCAGAAACGTTACTATTTGATACGCATGTTTTATCCGTGCACTCTATAATGAGTCATCTGGTAAACTAAGCAGGAAGGAGCTCCTCAACTCCATCGGGTATTGTACGTGCCGAACATTTGCTGTCATCAGCATTGGTAAGGATAATTCGTAGCGAAGTTTCCTCAACGCGACCATCTCGACTCGACTTATAATTATTGTACCCCTATTTATAACCCGTGTGGCTTATTGTCATCATAACTATATTCATGCCTCTTCACTTCGCCTAATGTCACTATCTTCATACCTTCCCCTCCCCAGGAAGCATATCTATCACGGCATGATTACTGGAAAGCTGACTTGGTCGAACTAATCGAGCCCTGTCTGGGAACGCGATCACAATTTCAGTCATTCCATGAATTGTGCGCACCTTCCGGACATCTAAAGAGATCTATATTTAGAATGTGTGTGATAATCATCTAATGTCAATTTGACTCATGCTACTACTTGAACGGGTCACTCAATCCAGTTTCCATCAAATATCGCATAGTCCCGATGCGTACGATATAAGAAAGTCAAGCTCATTCCTACTATCCAGATCGATCATCAACCCCGACTCCTCCACCCACTTCCGTCCAGCCGATGAGTTCACCACATCTCAATGTGTTTCCGGTCAAACCATCCCCTTTTCCGAGAATTCGGTTGCAGAAAGAATGGGTCACGCCTTGAGTGGGGGGGCATGACAAATGCGGGAGCTCGGGCCCGGCCGATGAAACTTTATTTTTCCTTGCGTCTCGATTCTCTTTGCAAGACAGGTCCAGATAAATAACACGGATATAGGGGAGAGATTCGCCAACTAGATCCCCTTTCGCTTCAATTTTGACTAGACTGTAGGCAAACTGTACTTGATGGGCTTTGTGAAAAATGTGTGAGTGATCATGCCTGAGGGCCCATCAATCACCACTTGCGATTGTCACAGGCTCAAGTGCTCCTCATTTTTTTGGTTACTTTTTACGAGGTGAATCTATGTTAGTCTTTTCATTACACAGAGCTAAGAGTCATTTGAAATCAGGGTTCCAGAATAAGATCCGTCCCTTTATATAAGATGATCTGAGCTGCGAAACGTTATTTTCCTCGGTCATTATCATTTCCATGCCGTTGGTATCGACTATTCTGAATGTGCTGTTGGCGCTGCTGCTTCTGCTGCTGGACTCTGAAATACAGCGAAAACCTCTTCGAACTATCCATGAAGACCCCGCATACATTAGTTCCAGACAAGATTGGCCTAGATCTCGTACATCCCTGATCCTGCGCATCGTTAGTGCCGTACATGATGACCATCAACAAGACTTGATAGAAAAGGATAAACATTTGCAAATATACCCTCATTCGGCGGGGCTATTGATGCCCGATTCCATATCGAGGCATGGAACCCGTCAAGAAGATGATCTTCCTTTCGAAGGAACAGAGACTGAAAAGTCATCTATACATACGGATGCCCAATCCGATGATGAATCAGGTCCTCCTGACGGAGGATATGCTTGGGTGATGGCCGTTTGTGCGATGGCGTCAAACTTCTCAACCTGGGGTACCAATGCTGCATTTGGAGTTTTTCTCAACTACTATTTGACGTCGGACACTTTCCCCGGCGCCACAGAATATGATTTCGCCTTGATTGGAGGGCTCACGGTATTATTGGGCCAAGGCCTCGCACCACTACTGGTTCTACTCTATGAGATGATTGGATTCAAAAGGCTCAGTTTTGCAGCAATTGTTTTCCAGACAGCCGGTTATATTCTTGCATCCTTCGCAACGAAAATGTGGCAACTTTTCTTGACTCAGGCGGTGATGGTAGGTGTCTCGTTTTCGTTGTTATTCATGCCCACCACCTTGATATTGCCCACTTGGTTCGATAAACGGTTGGCGACTGCGATGGGGATCAATGTTGCCGGAACCGGTATTGGCGGTGTTGTCTTCTGTCTAGCTATCAATGCCATGATATCCCGAACAGGTGACCAGAGATGGGCTCTTCGGATGTGCGGCATTGTCAACTTTGTGGTTGCCGGCACTGCTGTGACGATTCTTCGTCCATACAAAAAGCAAAGCCGGAAACTTTCTGAAACGTGTAACTGGACTTTTATTCTGGGTCATTTGAAAAAGATCTTTGCATTACGCATATTCCGCAACCCCATCCTCTTGGTATTGGCGTGCTGGTTCAATTTTTGTTTGACGGGATACGTTCTTGTGCTTTTTTCCATTTCTTCCGTTGGGGTCCTGTTGGGAATGACCCATACCCAAGGCACTTACTTGACGGTGGCTCTCAATGCCGCTCAAGCAGTTGGTCGGCCTGTAATGGGCCACTTTGCCGATCAATTGGGCCGTACAAATATTGCTGCTGGGTGCAGCATTACTATTGCAATTCTCTTGTTGGCTTTATGGATAAACGCGTCCACATATGCATCTCTTATGGCGTTTTCGGTATTGATAGGGTGTATCATTGGAGTTGGCAGCTCGCTTTGTCAACTGATTGCGAGCGTGTTACTCGATGCCAGCCCCGAAGCATTGAACTCCGTCTGGTCATGGTTCAATCTTTTTGTCAGTTTCTTCCAATTCGTCCTGGAACCTATCGCATTAGCATTGCGCGTACAAGGAACATCGCGTCCATTTTTGCATACGCAAATCTTTGCTGGAGTAGCGTTTTTTGCGGCTTTCCTCTTAATCATGGTCGTACGGGAATATATTGTCAGGCGGAACTTTAGGCGCCGCTTGGAGTATGCATTGGCCCGTGTCGAGGACGCCAAAGATGGTGCTGTCGATGTCGTCATCGGTGAATATGATGTGAATTTGGACCACCACCGAATCACAAGATATCGTCGGCTCTTACGTGGCCAATACTGCTTGGTGCGGGCATTTTACCCCAGCGCCGTCTAATCTAGACTGATATAATACATTCCTAACCATTTTGCTTCGAGCATCATCGCAATTAAAACCCGCTTCGAATCAAAGATCGTTTACCCGGAGTTGTGTGAGGCGCAACCTTTGGTGGGTATCAGTTCAGCAAACCCTTTGCAACCGTTCCCGGATGCAATACCTGGACGATTTTCAAATTACTTATGACAGGTCGCCCTAGGCCTTCTTGACAATACCTAGCGTAACTATAGTCACATAACCATCTTCATTCAACGATTTTCACCTCTCGGCTGTGAAGTGACATTAACTCATCAATTGTATTAAACCTGAGATTTGGAGAGTACGGTGGGCCAGCGTTATCTGACTGGACTGTTGAGGGTGGAAGCGTCTATGAACTTCATGTGGTGGCCTCACCCATTCTAATAGATATTCATCCTTAGTGAGATATTCAAGAGACAGGGACCTCAAATTTGAACCAGGTCATCAGGATAACAATCCACATTCTTTTTGAAAGGCGTGGTTGACCTGCTCATCATCTGCTCAGGCCATTTGTTCCTTACTACAAGCAACCAGTCTCATAGTTGCCCTTCATGTTTTCTTAGAGTGACTTGGTTAGTCACAAGTCACTTGTGGCTATACGGTCTCACTAACAAGAGTCCGGGGATAATAGTGGCAGACGGGCCCCACCTTGCCTTCAATCGCCTTTGCTCTTTGTCATTTCCATAACTTTTACGCCAATCCAGGTTTTTTTAAAAATTGCGTGACTTGTCTTGGGGCTAATTTTGAGAGATGGTAATAGACCAACACAAGCTCGGAGGCGAGATCCCATGCTTTACCGTCTAAAATATAACAACCACTTTGAAAAAAACATCTATATTGACATAATTTATACTTACACGGAAATGAATTGTTGGGATCCGATACTCCATATCCAGTAAATTCGATTAAGGGAATGGGAATGTCGACAAGGTAAGCGGGAGGAGTCCTTGACCCACTGTCATCGATGTTTGCCGGTGAAGAAAAGTTTGCCCCTGATGAAAAGTTTGTAGAATGCATTCAAGTGTTGAATTAGATATGAGAATTTGTCTGTGATCCAGACTTAAATAGTGAGACGGGGATTACGGGGCATTCCAGACTTTTCGCAGCCACTCCTGCTGCAGAGATTTATTCCGACGGCATTTTTTTATGAGAGAGGCCAATGTAGTTGGTGCACAGCACAATAAGCAATCAGATGCCAAGCCTTCCAAGCGTTCTATTCAGATATTGGTCTCCTACAATATAGCTGACACCCATGACTCTTCCACCGTCTGCGGCTCGCTGGATAAGGTCGGATGAGACCCAAACTAGACTTGAAGTGAAGCATAGTCTAAATTTCAACATCTATACAATATGGGGTTGAGTGCCCCTTTGCGCTAGATATTTCCATAGATGCACGACGAATTGAATAAAACCTGATTCGGGCAATCCTTATTGTTTTAGTCGCCATTCGGCTGACGCGTACCGAAGCGGTGTGTATACTAGTTGGTGGCTGCAAATTTCACATTCTTCAGATAATATTCATTTGACGCTCGCTAAAAATCTCGCGGAAAATCGTTGTGCAAGTGCCATGTGCGCGGGTAAGGCTTGAGCACAGACCAACCCGACCGTTGCATTTCACGCGTGGCCGCCCGGAGAGCCTGGACATTGATCGGACTTAGGGGAGCATCACCGTGCCCCCCCCTCATATTGAATCATCGGCGTCCGACTAATCAATCGAGCTAAAATCATTGACTCGACCGATCACCAGCCCGTCAAATACACCCGTTCACAAAGGTGAGTCTAGGAGGTATAGAGGGCATTCGGACGCCATCGAGTCCTGTTTTCTATGTATTTTAAAGCTCACATCCTGTTCTCCTGATCTTCAATTGGAGACACGTTAGGTGGTATAAAACTGGAACAGCCATTGTAGTCCCTTTGTTTATCTTCACTCACTGAATGACCTCATATACTAGTCGGGCGAAGATCATCTATCATATCGCATCCCGTCATCAACACATCACACACACCCTTGCCTCTACAAGGGTGAGTTTTTGCAGGAATGGCAGAAGCAGCGATACCAGCGAGTCCTGATCTCAGTGCATAACATTAGTTACCGTCCTACTCTTCCGGACTTGCGTTGGTGGCATATTTTGATAGTAGCTAGCTAGATATGTCGCGAATACAAGTTTCGTGTCCAGAAAAAAAAATCGATTCGGTTTAAGAAGACCCGAGCATGAATTGAATAGCAATTGCGTAACAGGATTGCGCTGTGTTGCTTTATCACAAAATCAGAACAATAATGTCGGACTTGTCGAAGTTTGGATGTTTGCGATTTTTTTTCAAGATTGAGTATGAAGACACGGAAAAAGAAGAATTTGAAACATTCTCACCACTTGTACGGAATAAATTAAAGGTGAGCCTATATTATTGAATCGATAAATTGCACAGTAAGACCCATTGTCGAATTGATTCTCGAAAAGTTGAATAAGAGTCGGGGTCGTATCAATCTCAGTGGCCCATTAATCTTATTCGCGGCGTAAACACTAGTGAGGCGCAGTGGATGAAGGACTCGCATAATATTTATTTCTCTCCGGACCCTTTTGTTCGAACACCTCAAAAGTAACTCTAATGATAACGTGACACAGAGTCGACGTCATCAGTTTTGATGACCTCAGAACCGTAAACAGCCACACGGAACATCTTACTTCAACGCATACTCCACTCAATACTCAATCGATTACGAATCGTCAATACTTTCACCGAACTTATCCACCAAATGGAAACGGCGCTGGTTAATAATTCGTTGACGAGCGCGATTTTTTTTTTCCTGATTGTTACTGGCTTGATTGAGTGTAATTACCCAATCGGGAGCACCACAAAACAATCCCCCGAGCGGTTTTGGCATTCTAACAAAGATTGCTCGCAACCTCTGGAATTGGCACAGGAAAAGCTCCGCCCATTCCATCTCCATCGCTCGTTTCCGGAAACTTTGATTCTTTTCAACTACCACTATCGCTCTTGAACATCGACCATCACTAGCCAATGTTCCGCCTCGTCCGAGTGTTCCTCATATTCTTAGGAATCGCCCTGACAGTGCTTCTAGCTTGGGCCATCACGGGGTCCTGGAAAAATGAAAAGTACCTTACCGATACCTATCTACTCAGCCTTGATCTCACCAATCTCAACTTGCAAAAGATCTTTGATCTGGTCGCCGACAAACGTGAGTTGGAGGCTGCATACGCTCCCCATCTTCACCAGTTATACCCTACCCCTGACCTTGTTGGTCTTGTTCCTTCCACTACTAGCGGGCATGATGCATCCACCATCACCGCATCTCCCTTCCTTCAAAAAAGAGTCGACTTGGCCGGTATCCTTTCTACAGCCACTCAGGCTTTAGGTCAACTCCTGGATGTCTCTATCCCTACTGAGATCCCGTCTAATGTCCCTACCGCTATCCCACTGGGTGTCACCATCCCCACCGCCATTCCCAGTCAATATGCGTCTTACATTCCAAGTGGAGTCCCCACTGAACTCGTTCCTCTGCTCTTGGCAGATGCTCTGTCCATCTTGGCAAACCCCTCCGCCAGCATCGACACGATCCTCAGCAATCTTGTCTCTAGTATCGTGAGCAAATTGTCCCCACAGCAATTGGGGTTGGCTCAGATCTATACTGTCAGTTTTTGGGGCTACTGTCGAGGGTCTCGAACAAACGATACCACTTATGACGCCAATTCCGACTTTGGAAACACCTTCCGCCTGTTCGAGGGCAAAAAACTCAATATGACCTGGTGCTCTCCGCCCAAGGCAGCTTATGCGCTTGACCCCGCGGCATTAATTAAAAACGAGATCGGGAATCTCCTCAATGGTTATGAGCCAGATGGTCGTCTCCCCGCGGAGGTCAATGATATTATCAAGGCACAGCTTCAGATCGTGCAGAATAGTATTAATAATACTGATATTCATTTACCGCAAGATTTGCAGAACTATGTTGGTCTACTCAACCGTGTGACGAAAGCCTCTTTCGCATTGATGCTCGCTGGATGCTGCCTCAGCGCGATTGCTGTTTTACTGCAGCTTCTTGGCTATTGCATCAACCCTAGAGGCGGCTGTTGTCTCCCGTTTCTTCACTTCTTATACCAGCTTTTGATGATTATCACTACGGTAGTAGGATGTGGTTTGGCCACTGGTGTGTACATTTTTGTGCGATCAGTATTGAATAAAGAAGCCGACTCATACGGGATCAAGACGTCACTACTGATCAATTTCTATGCATTTGCTTGGCTGGGAGCATTAGCAGCAATCATCTTCTTTTTCGTGGAAGTTATAGGCCTCATTTGCATGTGCTGCACTCGTGGCAAGAGAGACTCCAAGCCAACTTACTACCCTTACCTGTTGGCGCCCAATGCCGGCTACTATCATGAAAAGTGAAATACTGTATTAATCCTGTATACATGACTGACCCCGTATACTATACTAATAAATTCTTCGAGGCCAAATACAGCCACTGCTATAATTCATATACCAATCTAATGTTCTGTGCATTGTCAGGAGAGACTCCGTCTGTGCCTGTGGTATCTCCCCGCAGCGGCTCGATTTTCGAAAAGAAACATATCGTCCGATATCTCTCATCAACGCCAACCGATCCCATCACCGATGAGCCCTTGGCAGTAGATGAATTGATCGAGCTCAACGTTCCTCCAGTAATCGTTCCGCCTCAGCAGTCTCGACCGCAATCTATTCCTTCGCTACTTGCTGACTTCCAAAATGAATGGGATGCTGTTGCTTTGGAAATGTATACCCTACGCAAACAACTTTTCCAGGCCCGTCAAGAATTAAGTGCAGCCTTGACTCACCATGATGCAGCTGTCCGCGTCGTCGCTCGTGTAATGAAAGAGCGCG
>JAKTTQ010000015.1:0-79026 GCA_030581555.1 [Candida] argentea
AAGCGGAATTTGATTCTTTCGATTCTCAAGTCCACCACCACCAAACGTGAGGCCAAAAACTATCTTTCGAAATACCGCAATCAATTTGAGTTCAACAACCAGATCTTTCCAAAAAAAAGCTCTGCTGGGATTGTTGATCAACCTCATCCATTGACTGGCGAGGCAAGTCAGCGCGAACTCTTTGTCAATCGGTTTTTGAATCAACAAAATCCATTTTTAAATATCTATGTTGATGGAGATCAAAAGTTTGAAAAAATTCCCCTCAGACTCGCGGTAATAAAGATCAAATTCACCTCGATCTCTCAGCATGAATGGGCAGGGATCTTCGAGACTCTCAAGCGCATCATAAATTTGGGCATTAGTCCAATCATCATTTTGGACTATGACCATTTGCCGAAAGATACATTTAGGAATACAGAATTGTATATGGCCAGTCAAGCAACCAGATTAGCAAACTTTTTGGGGAGGCCCGAGGCTGAATCCGCGGGTGGGCTCCAGACGACTGTGTTACGAAGTCTCTTTAGCATTCCGCTCTCAAGTGATCCATCGCATGTGCCTGAACCTGTCCTCGATAGTTTGGAACGCATTCTCGTTCCTCTATATCAGGGCATTATCCCCGTTATACAGCCATTCGCTTATAATGTGGAAAATGGGGGTCAGGAGTTTATCAACTCGAATCTGCTAATGTTCAGTCTCTGTTCTGGTCTTGTTCATGACCGCACGCGCGATATCTTGTCGATCGAGAAGATCGTTTATGTGGATCCATTAGGTGGGATTCCGTCGATCGAACGCAAGCAAACTAGCCACGTGTTTATTAATCTATCACAAGAATACTCGTCTATCGTGGCAGAATTGTACTGTGGGTTTGTCAATCCTGAGCAGCGAGCCTTACATTTACAGAATCTTTCTTCCGTAAGCAAAATCTTGGAAATGATCAATAGTCGCACCGGCTCAGACGATACCACGGCCATCATCACTACTCCATACATCATGTCGATCAATGATGATCATCTCAATCCGGTGGTTTACAATATTCTCACCGATAGGCCCATCATATCATCGTCACTTCCCAGTTCGCACAACCGCACACCCCTCATCTCCACCTCCATTATCAAAAAGGGCGTGTCGGTATCTGTGATAGACCAGGCATCGTTTCCTCATACATTCACAATGGAAAACATCTTTGCCGACAAAGTTGTGGACAAAGCCAAACTCACGCTGCTTATTGGCGACTCCTTTGGACGTGAGTTGGATGCGGATGCGTACTTTGCACGAATCAATAAGCTGGTTGCAACCATAATCATTGTTGGCGACTATGATGGCGCGGCAATCATCACCGCCGAAGCTAACCCATTTCCTCGATCCTTCCAACATGATAAAATTGCATACTTGGACAAATTCGCGATCGCCAAGAAAAATCAGGGTCTTCCAGGGTTGGCAGACATCATTTTCAAGGCAATTGCGCTTAGCCATCCCACCGAACTCATATGGCGATCACGGAAAAACAATCCAGTCAACAAATGGTATTTCGACCGGTCAATAGGTTCTGTGAGCGCTCCAGACTCTAACTGGAGAATCTTTTACACGGGCTCAGTCTTTGACAAGAAGCTCGACAAAACTCGTAAGGGACCTCATTTGGGTACTGTCGATGTTGGGTATAAGCTTCAATGCTATTCAAAGATATGTGAGGGCATCCCGGCATCATTCAAAGATTAGTAGCAGACCAGCATTTCCTTTTAGGAGCAGACCAGCATTTCCTTTACTTAGTGTAGAGCTCTCTATTGACCCAACGACATTTAGTCCCAAAACCAACATTTTTCCGAGGGTTCCAGAAATGAAATGCACCTAATAAATAGAGTAGACACTATCACGCATATCTGAGTCACGTAAATGCCTGTCAAACCACGGGTTAAACATCACGTTGAACCTGCGAAAGCCCTAATGCCTGGATCTGATACGCACTCACATTTGGCGTTCTACCATGAACTCGATCCGTGGCAACAAGACAATCATTATATACGATCAGGGTACGTGAAGGAGACACGGAGCTACGCAAAATGCTTTCGGCTGCTTTTGTATCTACACAACGAATCCGTCAACATCTACTCGCATTTGATCCCATCATGTTTGGTCTTGTTCGCCGTATGGATCTACCTACAGACGCGTCTACCGATCTACGATAACAATTTGGGATCATGGGAGAAGTGGAATTTCATGCAGTTTGCGTTTGCATGTGCGGCGTGCATGTTCATGTCTTCGACGTTCCATTGCGTCAAAGCTCATTCGCTAACAGTGTGCAAGCGTTACAATCAGTTTGATTATTTTGGTATTGTGATCTTGATTACATTCTCTCTCAATTCCATCATGCTTTTTGGGTTTTATGACGTGCCCAAAGTCAAGTGGTTCTTTGTGTGTTTGTTTCTAGTACTCGGGTCGGCATGCACGGTCTTAACGCTCCACCCTGATTTCGCGATCCCATTGTACCGGCCCGTCCGATCTGCAATGTTTGTACTTTTCGGTCTCTCCGGAGTCTTGCCTGTGCTTGCAGCGATTCATATGTATGGCTGGGAAGTTGCCAGAGATCGGGCATCGATACAGTGGCTCATTCTAGAAGGAACATTCTACATTGGCGGCGCGTTCTTGTATGCCATGCGGATTCCTGAGCGGTTCACATATGTGGATCAGGATCATCAGAGTCTTTTAGCGAAGCCTGTGGTCGGCCGATTTGACATTTTCGGCAATTCTCATCAAATCTTTCACGTCATGGTGGTTATTGCTAGTTATTGCCATTGGCGTGCTTTGTTGGCATGTTACCGGTATCTTCATGAAGTCACGCTTTTATAGGTTGAACTGTACGTGGTCATATCCACGTTTCTGACCTAACCCTTTTTTTTCCCACGTCTCTCTGCCTTTTATAAACCTCCGGTTCCATGTCATTTACCAAACTTGTGATCTTGCCATGCCATTCGATCTGGCAACCAGGGCCCAGTTTGGGAGAGGATAAGCGAGAATGGACTTTGGCAGATTTCCAGCATGACGGCCAAGACCATTTATGTTTCAGGGAACATATACAGCGTAGTGTCTCGGTATTGGAAAATGACTCGCTGTCGTATTTGATTATCAGTGGAGGACAAACCAAGAGAGAATGTGGTCCTGTTTCAGAACTGTATTCATATTATCATTTGGCACAATGTATGAGACAAGGTGATGATTCATTATTTGATCGTATCACTACCGAAGAGTTTGCGCGCGATTCGTTCGAAAATGTCTTGTTCCTGATTTGCCGCTTCTTTGAAGTCCATGGCTACTATCCATCCCAGGTATGTGTCGTTGGCTTTGAATTTAAGCGAAAGCGGTTTCTCGATTTACATTTGAAGTCAGGGCTTCGCTTCGATCCGTCAAATATGGAATATATAGGCAATGACCTCAAACCTATTGACATGTCCGATGGAGAGAAAGACCTTTACTACGCAAACTTGGCAACAAGTGAGGAAAAACATGCGTTCGAGCCATTCTCTCGGGATCTATATGGCTTGACGCCCCCTTTAAGCACGAAAAGGCAAATGCGCAATCCATTCTCTCGCTTTCATGGTTATGCCAGTAGTAATCCGGCTTTGCATGATTTCATATTAGCCCTAGCGGGATCTCTGCAACAGGCTGCAATCGAGGTTCTCCCTGAGAAAATGCCTTGGATGTAGAATCTCATCTACCCGGCAATGCAATTCAAATATGAAAAACAAACACACCGAAGAGTTACATGCGTCCGAGAGCGACGAAAGGATGATAACACCGTCGGTCCCTTCGATCTGACCTCCCCCTCAATTCATTCCCAAAAAAAATTGTTTTATTGTTATATACATCGAGTACGTCTAGGACTGCTACACGCACCTTTACATGCAAACTGGGCTTCAACTTAATCCCTTCGCGCACTTTTCGCCTATGGTAAACAAGCCTCACGCCTTGTTCTTGGCCCTTCTGACCTGGACGGCTTTACTCAACTTGGTCAACATGTCGACGGTAGTATCCCATGAAACACAGCCATCAGTGATGGAGACACCGTATTGCAAATCCTTGATGCTCCCACCTTGAGGAGGTGTAGCTTGTTTACCCTCGTTGATATTAGATTCAATCATGACACCAATAATGATATTCTCGCCGTCCTCGATTTGAGAGGCCACGGAATCCAAAACCTTGGGTTGGTTTCTGTAGTCCTTAGAAGAGTTATCGTGAGAGCAGTCGATCATCAATTTGAGACCAGGCTCAGATGACTTGGAGATGGCTTCCTTGGCAGCCTTTACAGAATCAGGACCGTAGTTTGTCAATTTTTTTCCACCACGCAAAATGATGAAGCAGTCATCGTTACCCTTTGTGCTGGTGATAGCAGCCATACCATCCTTGGTGACACCCAAGAAGTGGTGACCCTTACTTGAAGCCTGGGCGGCGTCTAAGGCAACGGTCAAGCCACCATCGGTACCGTTCTTGAAACCAATGGGGAACAGTAAGCCCGAAGCCAACTCTCTGTGCAACTGAGACTCTGTAGTTCTGGCACCGATAGCACCGAAAGACAACAAGTCAGAAAAGTATTGAGGCGAGATGGTATCCAACATTTCAGAACCGATGGGCAAGCCGACCTTGTCGGTCAAGTCCAAGTATAACTGACGAGAAGTTCTTAAACCACGGTTGATGTCGAAGGAACCGTTAGCGTCGGGATCATTGATCAAACCTTTCCATCCGACGGTTGTACGGGGCTTTTCCAAGTAAGCGCGCATGACGATGACCAAGTCATCTTTCAATTCATCGGCCAATTTCCTCAAGCGGTGACCGTATGTCACGGCGGCCTCAGGGTCATGGATGGAGCAGGGACCAACAATAACGAGGCAACGATCATCAGCACCCTTGAGGATCTGAGAAGATTCGTAGCGGCCTTGGACGACTACTTGAGAAGCCTTGGGGGTGATGGGCTGTTCATGCAGCAACAAGGCCGGGGCCACAAGAGGGTTGTAGCCCAAGATTCTAGTATCGTCGTATTCTTTGGGGATCTGATCAGACATTTGAAAGAAGAAAGAAATTTGCAGTGACTAGTCGAGAGAGATGGAAAATTTAGCACTCCTTAAATGACACCGGTATTGTTAGTCATAAGATCGGAATTTTTCAGTCCAAACGTAGCAACCGATTCTCTAAATTTTTCTGCGGGGGCTCTCTAGATTATTAAGAGCAGCAGGGAAGAAACATTCGATCGAAGCACGTGTCGGGTTCTAGACGGCATCAGATCTCGATCTCGACCAAGTAGATCATTTGTAATCTGACTTTACATTGGAGCACTTGTTCAAAGCTTATTTCATATTGTCACGATAAATTGCACTACTACCAATTGAAATATATACCTACTAGAGTCAACCAATCATGATCATTGGCCCGTTTGTGCTTCAAGGTACTCACCACTATTCTTGAATTCAGTATCGAAATCTGCTTCAAACTGTACGTATTCAGGCTCATCTGGAATTAACCCCAATCTTCTGTATGATGTATAGGCTAGGAATCTGTCCGTCACATTTCTGGTGTCGAAGTTCATTTTCATGGCATTTGCGTAGCGCCATTGTTCCCATCGTGCGACCCATTTCATCTGTTCATTCGTCGCAGTCGGCTTCAAAGTTAAGATCAGAAGACGCCACAATCTCTCGAGTGGGGTGATACCAGCTTCATAGACATTGGGTTCGCGCTTTAAAAAACTTTCTCGTGTTCTATCGGCAGACATCTGCACGAGTCTGGCTCTCTCCATCTCCCATTCCAAATCACTAAGTTCTCCTTGAGTGGTTCTTGGTTTGGTTGTTTCCAATGCGACGAAGGGAATACTCAGGGGAATGGGTAATGAAGTAATCGATCCTAATCCATCGGAATCGAAAGAACCTTGGAGTACCAGGCCCATCACGCATACAATGCAACCAAGCATTACCGCCATCATATTGATAACGTGGTATTGATCTTTCAATGGTATGAGTTTTGTCATCATATCTGAATATATGTGATTTTCGATTCAATGTCATAGGGTAAGGATTGTCTTTTATACCCAGGAACTTGCATGGTGTGAGTCTCCAGTCATGAGCAACTGGAATGGTTTGGGACCTAAATTTTGTCTAGATCTGATGGTGCGAGTCTCTATTAACGAGCAGATGAAACGCTGTGGCATTCCAATAACGAGAAAATGCGTATGTCCGAGCCTAATCGCACCCAAAATTGCGGCATGTCATGCAACACTCTTTGACCAAGCTTGGATTGTTCGTACGTTTCCGATGACCTTGTGGTCTCGCGAGATCGGTCTCCTGTGATTTTTCGGAGCGGTCTGTCCAAATTATCACATGCCAAAGGTGAGGTGCTGGTGAGGGTGTGGTCTTTGAGACTGTGAATATTGAAGCGATAGGTGATATGAGGTCCGCTGAGCTAGCCATGCCATGTGAACAATCCAGTCTCTGACTTCTTACTCTCCTCCTTTTTCCAGGCATCCGTAGCCACTTCCGTCCTCAACTGGGGGGCACACTAAACACCTATTTCTTTTAATGGCTGCAAAGGGTCACGAAAAAATGCACCTTTGACAAACATCTGTGGAAGCCTGAGTAAAGTAAGCACCGGTCTGATTGCAATTGGTCTCGGATTTGAGGTGAATTCACCCGTTTATAACAGCAGCTCCCATCCTACTCTCCTGGACTTGCGTTGGTGGCGAATTTAGATGGCCCATAGCTAGATAAGCCGTGAATATAAGTTACAAGCTCAAAAAAAATCGAGTATTCCAGCTGCGTCGTCCGGATTGACTAAACTAAGCGGAATGCTTTCGAGAAATGACCAATACTGTTCAGAAAAGCAAGACAGTTTAGATCAAGTCAAGTGATGATCAAAACACTTTTCAAAACACTTTTGCAACCTGGACAATTCTTGCGTATTTTAATTATCGGTTGCACATCCAAGATCCATCCCTTAGTGAACACAAACATATGAAGCGGAATCTGCGAAAGTGACATCGAATAATGAACTAACTCTATTACTCTTCAGTTGAATATGAATTACGCGTATACTTCACAGCTCATAATTTATGCAAAGATGGAAGAGGCTGGCATGCCCTGCTCACGATTATGACCCGGACCGCCATGGTTGAAAAATAATCCGCCACCTTAGATCATCACTTTTTAGAACGCCTAGATCATCTCTTATTCGATTTTCTTGATAGATGCTTGCCTTGAGCCCTGGATAGTATCCCATCTCGATTACCATGTCGCCTGTCTTCAACTATAGAGAGTGTTCTATCGTTTTCTCTTATTTGTCGCCTGTTCCAAGCGCTTCATTTTCAATTAAAATTCTTTCGCAGCCAATTGATTCCGAATCACGGTTAGGGAGGATGATTTCGACGTTTACATAGGATACGAGTAAAAGTCTCCAAATAGCTCCTCTATTAGGAAGCTTCAAATAAAGGTCACGATGGTCCGCCGATTAGGCGGGGGCTTTCTTGTGTGGTTAGGTGGAAACAATAACCCGATAATATAACATCTTGAGTTGTTGGATCATCTCGAGTGAGGTCGAGAACCTAATTGTCATGTCGATCGATCATGCATCACTCCTCTTGGGTCAGTAGTTTGATTTGAGTTGGAGTTTGGCGCTACTGATATATTTCTCACAGCAGGCCGCGTAGTAGAACAGCGATAGGATCAGCATTTTATTCGCTTTCGACCCGATCTGACTGATGAGTAATGAGCGGCATTGGCCAGCCACAAACCACGCCAGTGCTGTAGGTTCTAACTCTACGCCCGGTGTGTCGTCTCTTATTCAAGACACGCCCAATTGTCGAACTGCGCAACGAAGACTCATCCTCAGACTTCGGAGCGGCTTCGACTCTTTCTAAGATCACCGGATGCAAGCAGCGCGGGGCGTATTCCGTCAGTAATCCTCCCTATCGGGCATTTATTCCCGATGCAGCAAACTCGCTTTGGGTGCAGGCTCGGTGGTCTCGTTTCACAACTCCCCCACTTTTACTTTATCATGTTTGTGATAAGAGACGATTCTAACTGAATCAACGGTATCGCTAGTCGTGACTAAGTCTTGATCATTCGTATCGATGGAGCCTGAGCATACGACGTATTTTGCTAATCGTTTCTATATAATATGCATCTTACCACGCCTCAGCTTGTCTTTACATGCTTCTTCTTGTTCGGGTTGTTAAACAACGTTTTATATGTTGTAATTCTATCTGCAGCGATCGATTTGGTGGGTGCTTCTACTCCCAAAGCTATTGTTCTCTTGGCTAACATAACTCCCGCGCTACTCATAAAAGGATCAGCTCCATTCTACATCGATCGATTCCCTTATGCAACTAGAATATGGGTACTTCTGCTGTTATCGTCTTTGGGCATGTTGATTATCAGCTTAACTCCCACTGGTGCCATTTTTTTCAAGGTTTTCGGAATTGGATTGGGCTCTTTATCATCTGGCTTGGGTGAGCTCACCTTCTTGCAATTGACCCATTTCTTTCCTCGGAAGTTCGCCATCGGGGGCTTCTCCAGTGGCACGGGCGGTGCCGGCCTTTTGGGGAGCTTTGTGTTTCTACTCATGACCAATATCCTCTCCTTGCCCGTACGGGCGGTATTGTTCGGATTTGCTATCGTGCCGTGGGCTTTCATTCTTGTATTTTTCGTTGCTTTGCCCCACCCTGAAATGAAGTATGATCTCATCGGTGACCCCTCCGAAATACTGCTGATTGATACAGATTTTGATAACAGCATCGGCACTCGCACACCCACCAACAGTTATGAACCCGGATTCTCCAAATGGTGTCGCCTCAAGTTGCATTGCGAAGAAACTCTCCAAAAGATCAAACCTCTTTTCCTCAGATATATGCTCCCTTTGGGCTCGGTCTATCTTTCGGAGTACATCATCAATCAAGGCGTCAGCCCCACGTTGTTATACCCTTTGGACACATTGCCAAAATGGCTCTTTTCCACATACAGGGACCTATACGTCGTATATGGGTTCGTGTACCAGGTGGGAGTATTTTTGCTGCGCACATCCAATCTATTCGGTATACGCATTCACAATCTATACTTGATGGCGATTCTTCAATTTGTTAACCTCTTGCTACTTCTCGTCCAATCAATCTCCGACAAACCGTTTGGATCGATATATGTCCTCATGCTAGTGATTCTTTACGAAGGACTTTTAGGCGGCCTCAGCTACGTCAATACCTTTTTGTCGGTCAGTGAGAATGTCGCGCCCGAGATGCGCGAGTTCAGTATGGGCTGTACAAGCATGAGCGATAGTGTTGGCGTGGTGATTGCCGGATGTATCAACTGGTGGTTGGAGCCCAAACTATGTTCCCTCCAAGTCGCACGTGGCCGCGAATGGTGCCGAAGTGGTTGATACTCATTTTCCTGGCAGATGCCACCCACATTGGGACGAGGCCTGCTGTTGGCTCGTGAAGAATACGGATCGCAATGAGATGGATCGCGATTCGTATCGGCGCTCACGTGACCGGATGTCCACCCCTGAGACGCGGAGTTCGATTACAGCCTTAAGTTCTTCGACTCTCTTTCTATTTTTTAATACTTCTCAATGCTCCGTGCCATTACCGCTTCCTCACATAGAATTACTATCCCCAGCCCCGGCATTAATCTCAAGTGTCTTCGCTCACTCGTCACCACGCCATCCACATCTGCGTTTGTGTTTGATATCGACGGAGTTCTCTTGAGAGGATCAAAAGCGATTCCGGAGGCTCGACAAGCGCTTTCGCTCTTGAACTGTTCCAAAATCCCTTTCATATTACTCACTAATGGCGGTGGTGTCACCGAGAAACAGAGAGCGCACAAGGTTTCAACGATTCTTGACTTCCCCATTGACGAACGTCAAGTGGTCCAGAGTCATACACCTCTCAAGTCCTTGGCACACGATACATCCTACTCTAGAGTTTTGGTAGTAGGCGGCCCTGGTGATAGCGCTCGCCATTGCGCCAAAGGGTATGGGTTTCAGGACGTTTTGATGCCGATTGATCTCGTACGCAATAACCCGTCCATCTGCCCCCACCATCAGTACCTGCCAGAAATGTTTAGTAAGTTTGCGTTGGAACATATCGACATGTCAGTACCAATCGACGCAGTCTTTGTCTTCAACGATCCTCGTGAGTTCGGCTCTGACTTGCAAGTAGTATTAGACATTCTCAATTCTGATAATGGTCGCGTTGGAACGCAAGGCCGATTCATCGAATCTCCCAACGAGGCCCCGGCTGTGCCTATCATCTTCAGCAACAATGATTTCTTGTGGGCCAACGATTATCCTCTCTCTCGTTTTGGCCAGGGTGCATTCCGAATCCTGGTCGAAGCATTGTACCGCGAATTCAACGGGTTGGCTCCTCACCAGAATTTGAAGTCAACCATTATGGGCAAGCCTTTCCCAGTAGCATATCACTACGGTCATCATGTCTTGATTGATTGGCACAAGACTCTCACGAATCTGAAGCGGTCAGCCGGCGATCAAATCGTACCTCGGTTTGGACAGGCCCCTACAAATTCGCCTTTCGACACTATATACATGGTGGGAGATAATCCCGCGAGTGATATCAAGGGAGCCAATAATGTCGGATGGAAATCACTTTTGGTTCGAACTGGTGTCTATAAAGATCGTGATTGGACTTCAATGGTGGCTCGACCGACCGGAGGCGTTTTTGATAACGTCTTGCGTGCTGTTGAGTATGGTTTAGAGGCAAGTGCTAAAAAGTGATCGCTTATTCAATTGATTCATGTTCTACAATCAAGCCAACTACCTAGTGTCTATGTGGTTTACTAATTCGGCTTGAAAAATTGCTGTGGCGGGTACGACTGTGGGCTGATAGTGAGAGGCATATTGGAATACTGTTGGTATTGGAGCGGGTCGATGAGTCTGCTTCTCATTGGCTGGCCAGTCTTGATTGTTGCCGCGAGAGTGAAATTTGCGCGATTGCGGGCATCTTCTTCACTCAACGCATAGTTCCGGGGGGTCCTTCGACGCCCATTCTTATCCTTGCACACTTTTTTACCGAGCACGTCTTCCGCTGCGAGAATAGCCCCCTTCCTCTTCACGAGCTTGGCGTGATATAATCCGCAGGCATTGCACAAAGTTCGCACACCATTGGGCCCACGCCTCCACTCTGGTGTTTTTGTTGCTCCGCATCGATGGCACTTATTTGTTGGAGTAGCAACGACCTCCGCCACCGGGAATTGCGGTTCCTGTTGGTGTTGAATATGTGCCGCCAGATTAGAACCGTAATTGTTCTGAACTGTATACATGTCATGCACGGCAAGATTATCGCTGTTCATGGTGGCCAGCGTGTTAAGCTGGAAAGGCCTCACATAATTGATCGGCGGTAAACTGTAAGGCTCGGCAGTGGCTTTGACGGCGCCTCCATTGCCTTGAACAGATACCCCGCCATTAACACGCACCGGTGAATATTGCGGCTGATAGGGGTCCTGATGTGGGCTTGGTGCTGATCTCGGGGATAGGTGGTAGCTGTCTTCGTATCCTTTTTGTGGCAAGTATCCAGATCCATAGACATCTGCGACAGGTTGACGGATGATGCTTGGCGCTAACTGGTCATTGTATGATGGAGAAGCAATGGGAGCCGGCGCTGGAGATTGTATATGATGCGCGGTGCCGACGTACTGCTGAGTCGCACAAGTTGATTGCTGGGCGTGGTGGGTATTTATTGATTGCTGGGCGTGGTGGGTATTTGTGCTCGTTTGATAAGCTGAATAAGGCAGCGGCGAAGAATTGGGCGCATACTTTGGGTATGAGCGTCCCATATCGGTATCGTTGGACATGGCTTGTAAATTCATTTCGTTGATGGGAGGCAATTTAATCAGAGATAAGAGCTCGGGTACGTTCAACATTGCTTGGCAGGAAGACTTTATGGTTTTTAATCTTTGATCAAGAAACAGTGCGGCGCTGAATACAACCTCAGATGAATTTATTGGGACAACCACAGGCGAGTATTTGAGACAAGAGCTCGATGGATGTATTGCTGGGGCCAAGAAATATCAGATCTCAGCTAGATATATAGCGTCAGAAATGAAGCTATACCCTGCTCCAGCGCATGCATCAAGAACGCAAATTGCAGCGAAAATAAAATCGGATCTGCCGTCAAACACTAAATCCAAACAGTTTCCACGAATAGAGCTGTGAATAGCGACTAGATACCGAAAATCCGAGTCCCAAGTGTCAGTCATTCACAAGTATTCACTCGTCAATGGCAAAGGGTAATTGCGTGTGCGCGCGCAATTCAATGAAGAGGTCGGGTTGCAAGATCTCCGTCGCTAGTATTACCACTTTTCGTTAAAAGATTAGATATAACCCTTTTAGCAGTAAAAAATGTTGTTAAACCTTATCGTAGGCATCTTTTAGGTCGAAGTGGACGCCACGACCGAAAAGCGCAAATCTGTTTTCACGATGGTCGTGTAAATCTCTGGACCACAGCACGATCTAGTTTGTGGCATTCAAACTCGGCGTTGGACGCACGTGGCTCAAGTCACAAGAAGAAGCGCTCTTACCCCGCACAGAACAGGCCAGAGAAACATTTTTCACTAAAGCTTAGGTACTGTGAAATTTGAAGTTTGATCCCGGTGTAGTCCGTGTGTGGTGTTTTGTAATGAATTTAAACGGTCACAGTTCTCGGATCATCCGAAGCATTGGAATAGCTTGTTCCATGCATGAAGAAATTTAGAGCGACGCGGCCAGAAAAATTGGCCCCCAACCCTAAAATCAATCGAGCTTTGGTCAATTTCGCCATTATTTTTGAAGGGGGCCTTGGTGAGGGTTTTCGTCAAGACATCGAGCGTAACACGACTAGATCAGGATACCAGCCCGAAGGGTTAGTGCTGGCACATTTCGTATCTGATATTGCATACCTCTCACCTATTTAAGATGATGTGGGGCAAGGCTCACTGGAACTTCTTTGATCAAAGCCGAAGTAATGCTTTTCTCCGCTTTTCGCATGGCTGCGAAATGGCTTCCACCAAATACCTCACTACAGCCTTCATCACCTAATGAGGTTCGCTGTCACTCTGCTACGCACAAAAGAAAGCCGCCACTAAAGCAGTAATTGGAGCCGACGCACTTCTCTCGAAATAAAGTTTGGTGATTTTGACAGGAAACAATATCCACAACAACAAAATCGATTTAAAAAAAAGCAACTGGGGTGCCTGCGTTTAGCGTGAAGGGTAACGCGGTAATGGAAGTAAGGGGGTGTTGAAGTTGGTTTCTTCAATCTCTCGGCGGCTGCATAAGCAATAATTTAGATTCAGGAGGGGTAATCCAAAGCGCCTAGCTCTTGTTCGAATGCAGTTTTAGATTTCGAATCGTCTAATCTCATACAAGATTCCGATTTGAGATGTGATGGTCGCGCTCAATTTCCCATCCTAACTTGTGAAGAGATGTCTGGAAATCGTCATCGCAATACCAATTACCGGCATTTTTGGATAGAAATCCACATAAGGTTTTGGGCTCTGTAGCTCCTAGTCACGTATTAGCGTGCTTGAGAGTATTTTGACGTCTTGAGGTCCGCCGGTCCATGGGGAAAGTTTATTGATGCAAAAATAAGATGGCACTTACTTTGTTAGAAAGTACGCAACGTGATCGTATACTAGTTCCTTGCGGACAGGATAATGTAGTCGTGAAAAAGTCATGAACTCACCACAATGATACGTTGTTCTCGGAGTGCTCCGATATTACCCCACACTAATATTCGATGCCACAGGAATGGAAAGCGCCGACTGTATGAGAAAGCATAAATCGATCAGAAACTTAGCAGTGTCCTAACGCATTCCTCTGATCTCATAATTCGAATGGATATGTTGCGGGGTGCTCGCTATTCCAGCAGACGACGAGGTTATTCGGGGTAAAGCCGATACTACACATTCCCAACTGTGACATTGTATTATACTCAAATTCGAATGTGTCAGGGACACATTTTGAATGGAGGCACAGACAGAGATGTCTCCGGGCATGGATCCATAAGACGATCGAATCTCGACTATGTTTCAGGCCATAATAGCTGACAGTAAAAAATCCGGCATGGGATACTTTTTTCTCACATACCCCCGGCGAGATACGCCCACAACTTTTCCAAGCTCTAACACGATTCATATCTCAGGCTAACCCATCTTGAATTCGTACTTGAACCGAAATGAGCCCACACGCAGAGCAATACACATTTCATGCAATTCGTACGTTCTATTCATTTGTCAGAGATTCACTAATACTAATTGAGTACTAGCTACACAAAAAGAAATGGATGACCATGATGTCCCATTTTTGAACAGAGACAATTGCGCGGCCCCCTTGATTGAATACTACAAGTGCTTGGACAAAGGTACCTCCTTCTGTAGCGAAACCAAGGATGGCTTCTACAAGTGCCTGTATATGTTGTTGAAAGAGCGTCTCGATAACTTTTCGAAAAAGTAGAGCAGTCCTTCCTATTTTCGACTCTGCCCCCACTTCAATGATCACCGCCGCAATCATCACTCGAACCGACCGCTGGAGAACTCACGACATGATCAGATGGTTGCGGTGTATTGAAATGGTGATTTTGTCCAACTCCAAGAAACTCCTTCAAATTCAACCGAACCAAATCAAAGATTGCATTTTGACCATTAACAGATTCGTTTAATATGCCTGTAGCCATAAACTCTACATATATCATCCCTCAAGTGCGTTCTTGAAATACAACTCTGTCAAATCCTTTGAATCCAAGGTACTGCCCCTGCATATACGCGAGCGCTGACCCCCAGGTGCAGGCATTCTAATTGGCTCGCTACTGTCAGAAAAACGCAAGGCAGAGGGAGGGCATCAATAGTACCAGACAAAGCCATGGCTGTGACCGAATTCCCACCTCTTCGTATGTTGTTGTCGGAATCGATCTTATCAAAACTTACTAACCGAACAAGTTTCTGAGGATGACATGCAAAAATATAAGGTCCCCTTACGCTGGAGGGACCGTTGTGCAGCATATTTTGCCCTTTATCACACCTGTCTTATTAGGCAGTCCGCAAACAGTTCAGTAGACTGCAAGCACGACAAACATGCGTGGGAAGAATGCCAGAATTTGGACTTTATCCGCAGAAAGGAGGAGTTGCAGGTTGTCAAAGAAAAGCAAAGAGAAGCACTTTCTGCGGAAAAGTAACCTCGAACCATTTACAATCATCATATACTTACGGCAGAAATAGACACTCACGAAACTCAATGCCACGATCAACATCAATTCACGACAATCTCGCCTTGAAGGAAGATATGACCGCACAATATCAATGACGGTTCGTTGTAGTAGTGATTAGAAAGATCATCCCGCGTAGCTCAACCTCTTCGGCGACTTTCAACAGTCGCGAATGAGGACCAAACCGGTTAGGCGGCTACGCTTAATGGGCCGACACAAGTCACATAGCGACAGCTACCCGGAGTTGGAATCTTGGTAGTCTTAGGAAGGAACGAGTGTCAGGACACATATTACGCCGAGTTGAGCAATAAAGGCGTAAATTACAGAACTGGGGTGATGGGATTATCAAAGATCGCGGAGACAGCGTTCACCCCTTATCTGCAACTTCAGTAGATACAACTTCAGAACGCCATGCCCAGCTCTGAGACCACTACAGCAGAACCTATAAATCCTGTCACAAGCACCGAGGAAATTGGACTTGAAGAGACGCTCTCGATTGCTGAGACTTTGCCGCAGTATGAGAATACCCCGTCTTCGTCGGTACCAGCAACGGCAACGGCACCGGGAACGACGCCAGCGACGGCCGACTTGACCTCTATCCCGGCTACAGCCGAATCGAAATCTTCGAAGGGATCAGTTCCTGCCTCTTCCCAATCAGATAGTCCACCGCCGCAACCCAAGCGGCCCGTGGACCCGGCGACTAAGGTTGTCAACGACTTGCGGGACGCATTTCCCAATATCGAGGAAAAGTACGTTACCGCAGTCTTGATTGCGTCCCAAGGTAATATCGATCCTGCGTTCAATGCCTTGCTTTACATCTCGGATCCTTCTTTCAAACCTGATATCCCACAGCCCCGCACCGCACCGTTGGCGCCCACTGATACCACTGATACGCATATGGGCGCCACTGATGATGAATTGCTCGCGCGACAATTGCAGCAGGAGTTTGAAAGAGAAGATGAAAACAGAAGACGCAGGCGTGCGGCAAAACTGCGCCTGCACCCGCAGACGGAACTTAGCGACAGCCCAGACGAGTTTGAACAGATCAAGGAGACTTTCACTCAAGGCATCGAAGAAGCGAGAACAACATTGAACGGCTGGGTGAGTGGTCTCGCCAAGAAATTAGATGCGGTTCGTGCACCCAATGAGGACTCTCAAAATCCTCAATTGTTCGGTGCATTGGGTGGATCCTCCTTCCAAAGCGACAACCGTGTGAAAGCAGGACACTTTGATGATGATCCATACATTATGAAGCATGACGATTTCCGCGGCAAGATTGATATGAAAAACAACGATGAGAGCTTGCCACCATTGCCCGTCAGACGTCAAAACGCTGCTTCTACACAACAGAGAGGATCTAAGACTGATCAATGGCAACCCATTGCCACAGAGCAGCCCGCTAACTCGGATGCCTTCTTAGTGACCGACAGCGAAGATGAGGAAATCGCCGTGGCTAATTCTACGACACCGAAGAAGTGATTCATTGGATCCCAGTGAGTTTCGCAGATAAAGTCGACCGCATATGTGAGATTATAAATGTAGCGCATGTCGATCAGAAACATAGCTGTGCCATAGATGAAAACAGTTCAACATATGAAGTTACACATGCGACAACGTAGTCACATCAAGGACATGCGAGTTCATACAGAATCATATTGTCCGAACACATGAGGAGCCTGTTGTTACCGGGGCGACGTGCCGAATGCAGTGGTCTTGTGAAAAGTGTTCAATTGATATTTGATATTTAGGTCAACTTCGCCACGGCGGAACCACTCAAAGAATGGTGCGATCTATTTTAGTGTACCATAATTCCTCTTAACTTTCCACTTGGTATGCCTCGTTGCCGCGAATCGATGGAGCTTACTTGGAAACATCCCTCTCAGCACGACTCGTGAATTCCAATTCGGATGTGGATCATTTGTGACCTTTCGTATTATCAGAATTTAAAGCTTCTCAACTGACCGAGTCCATCTATTCTCCAGTCTGCACAGTCTTCCAAGCCGTCTTCACTAAGGGAACACACGAGCTCGGTGGCAAAGCACCCTTCTGGTGTATTAGCCATCTGTGCAGGCCAAAGGTAATGACATCACCACGCGGGGTAGTGTCGTTACAGCTGTATGTCGAAGAATGGTTCAAATGCAGACGCGCAATTTTAAACAGGCCCGCCGACCGTTTCAACCTTATTCTCATCGTCGACCCCGCATTTCAATGAAGACGACATGGCACACCATTGTACTTTTGATGTGAAGCAAAACCGGTTGAGACTACAAAGTTAAATGTCAAAATTTATGAAACTCACTCGGATTAATTAACGATTCGAAGAATTGCGTGCGAGACATGTTTCAGACCTTTACGGAGGGGGCAAATTTTTTGCGCAATTTGCTTCAGCCAATCCGTAATCATCATGACCGGGAAATCACAAGGTCGGTCCGAAGCTTGCAAGTGCTACTTGACAGCAATTTTGTAATTTAATCGAGCAAACTAACCGCAAAAGTACGAAACCAATTGGATTTTTTCTTTCCAAGACTTCAATCCTTATTCCATGCCAAGACAAGTGAAGTCAAATGCGGCAGAAAGCAGCTGAGAATATACTAGCAGGCGCATTTATCTTAACGGCGCATGCATCTTGCATCAACATCATGCGGCTGTCTCGATTTCATAGTCGCAAATTGTGCAAACCGGTGTTAATTATACAGCTACCATCACATCCCCCTTTCCCCGGAAAAAAAAACATTGCGCGTTTAAATTGAATTTTGTAAACAACTTATATACAATAGATAGGCAACACACATCCGTCTTCGTCGACTTAACGTCGCTTCAAATTGGCATGGCCAAACATGTGGACAGCCAGATTCATTGGGCCTGTCCGGAACGCAGTAGCTTCATTGAAATCGTTCCCCGTCAGCGCAAAATATGGGTGATATTTCCCCCAGTCGATCAGCGAAACGCTTGGGATCTTGGTGGGCCGAGGAAGCGATAATTTCCCTTCAATCAAGTTCGTGAAAAATTCCACGGCAACTGCTTTATCAGTATTCTTGGCATGAAACAGCAGCATCGATGCGAGCGTTGAAATATCATTGCGGATTTGCGTGCGAGCACTATTCAAGGACCGAAGCGTCGCATGTAGCGCGAGGAAATCGGAGTTGGTGTCTAACGTGTGATCTGAACTTTGGTTCTGATCCATTTCAGTGGTATGTGTAGCTTCATCATCGGGGAAATAGCACTTGGGTCCCGTTGCTGAACCACGGTCGTTTTCATTATCATTTTCATCATTATTTGCTTCATCATCATCATCATCATCATCATCATCATCTTTGGGCGTTAACAAGGGAGAGTGGTGATAGTCCTCATCAAATTTCCTCAGTTTTATCGCATGTGGCTTATCTAGTTCAAGAGGTGGAGATGGCGGCAGCAGTGAGTGGAGATTGGGTTCGTCGAAGCGTTTAGATTCGTGGTGAGGATCCAGTCTCCTTCTTTTTCGTCGCGGCGACTTTTCGGGATGTGGTTGGACAGGGGAAGCATACGGCGAAGCAATGTCTTGGGTCTCAAACGACACTCTCAATTTTTTTGGCTGACGGAAAGATGTAGACATTGCTGACGAGACCGAATGTGTGATTGGGAGGTGCAGGTCTTTATTTCCTGATTTTTGGTCACTCACATCGACGAGCAGGTCATAGCTACGCTTCGGATATGAGAGGTGTTGCAGACGCACGCTAGCGGCCATTGTGTTGGATCTGAGTCTAGAAAAAGAGATAAAACGGCGGTCTTGCCACGGCAATAGACGATAGTTGAGGTTTGGATATTCAAACGTCGTCAACAGTTTGATATGAGAGTACCCAAAAACGTACCGCGAGTACCTGAGAATAGAGCGTAACCACTTGAAACAGAAAGAAGTGAACGAACTCTCTACGGTTTGTCGGCGCGTATTCAGATGCAATGCTTGCTCTCCGCAACCGATTTGGCCGCCGCTTTTTTTTCGGGGGGGGGGGGAGGCAGGTGCGAATCGTGTTTGAGTGGCAAATCAACAGATTGAACGTGACACGACATTTTTTCAAGCCCCATTAGGAAAGGTCGGTGCGTTCAACTGGCTTGATTTCCTAATAAGGCAATATTAAGACGGAATCAGTTCCCCTCATTCGCATCGAAGATTGATCGATGCAACGTCACTGGCCGGACTCTAGGTAATTATCAAGGCCCATGTTGGCATCAAGTAACGTTGGCATCAAGTAACGTTGGCATCAAGTAACGAAATCTTTAGAATCGGTTTCATTTATCATCTTTCCCACGACCTAATTCCTTATTCGCACTGGTGAGGCTTTGTGTATAGCTCTTGGCACGATGAATGTCTCGCTTCACTTCCTGAGAGCCCCATTTCCACATGTAGAACCGTCCATGCTTTTCACGCAACTTTTGTTTTTGCCGGCGCACTTCTCTATTCATTATGCCCACCTGTTCATCATAAGGCACACCTGCTTCTGCCTCCGCAAGTGTTTCTTTGCCGAATAAGTAATCGAAAACTCGGCCATCCAGCCAGAAGAATCCCTTGCGATCTACGAGCCACAGTTTCGAATGCGGCCCTGCTTCGCGAAGCACGAAAAAAAACATTGCTTGATCGGCTGTTCCATAAAAGCCTTTGCCCGTCCAAATTCTCGATTTCGACCTCCTTGATAATTGCGCAAGTGGTACTGTCACGACCGGAGATGGCCGCCCTGGGAGAAGTGGGTACAGCGTGAATTTGATGTGCTCGACGGGACCCGGCAAATACCACATTCTGCGAATTAGACGCGTCGGAAGCCTCGCAAGGAAAACGGCCATCGCAAACATACCTGCGCTATACGACCCATGCTTTATAAGAGAAAATGCCCATTCCCGATTGCGTACGGGGCCGGTTTGCTCCTTGACGTTGTCTTCGTAATCCTGTTTCGCCTGGTGCCATGCGTATTCGCCTAGCAACAAACCATATACCGTGAACATGAGGCAGCCTGCAAAACACACCAAAAAGTAGAGACGATGAGGTTCTGCCTCGTACACAAGCTCTGGCTTGGTTTTAGACTTGAGGATCTGTACAACTTGTCTGAACGAATGCTGTTTTCCCACTTGTGGCACCCCTGGCCGTGGGAGAAGAGTGGGAACTGTCTCTTTAATAAGCGGGAACATTGGCATTCTATCTGAGAGTTTATTTTCCTGTACCGCCTCTCCAGGGATATGTTGTTTCATGTGTTTCCATTCTCCCACAGACGGCACGACCCGCTTTATGTTTTGCTGTTGAGGAAGGTCTGACTTGAAGCGGATAACGCCAAACTGGACGCCGGCCCTAGAGAAGGCTTGATATCGGCATCGAAACCACCGATTTGTGTTGAACCGGATCATCACGGTTGCGAAGGTTCACGCCGTAATGGGGGCGCTATGATTAGCTATATATCAGTGTCACGTGCAGACTTCCAGTAATAGAACACGTGTATCAAGTTAGGGCTAGGTGGGTGTTTATAGCGGCAGAGATCAAGGGTTGTGCGAGCCCGGCGTAGTGTCGCAAGTGCTAGAATGGTACGGTGTGAACGAATTCGACGTAGAGAATGCGATGGCTTAGTGAAGTTCGGAGCAGTAATCAGTGTGTTCACAATATCGTTCAATTGAGGGCACTTTCGCCCCTTAAAAGCCACCAAAGCGGGCGTTCACTATTGAACTCAGAGTTCGGTTGCTGAGCGACATGCGGAGAAAGGTGGCATTGGTGAATTTGGGATTTTTCGCGGCCGGAGTCGTAAGCATCCAATAGTCACGATATATGACATGGCAAACTTCAATAATATGAAGTGACGTCCATAGAAGCCGCCTTTCCGATCCGTATCACAGTCAGCTCTAGATATACTAATCATACCAACAGTCTCACTCGACTTCTGTGTGATCAAATCAGTGACTTTTTCGTAGAGCCACGTATATCAGCAAAGCTCAATGCAATGACCACAAAGGATAATTTAGCCAAGCAACAAATCCTGAAGGAGATTTTACGTATCCCCATGAATGAGTCTATCTCTTGCCTCGCCCACCCTTCATTTTCGACGGCTTTTTTATGGGATCTGCACGTTTGAGTTGTACGGGGTGTTGGCCTATGTATGCGCCATTCATCTTCTGGAATGCTTGTAGATACTCTTCGGCGTCCGAGAAAGCCACGAATCCATAGCCTCTATTCTTGCCCGTTGTCCGGTCCATAGGCACATTTACTTTCGAAACAGACGGGTACTTGTCGAACGCTTTCGCGAGCAATGCATCGTTCGCGTCAGCACCCAAGTTCCCCACGAACAAACGAAAATGAGCGGGATTCCAATCCAGCAGGTTGAGGCCTGAGGAAGAGGCAGAAAAACCGCCTTGAGTGGCGGCGTTGTTGGCATGCGCATGCAAATACAGAACAGCATTCGTAGCCAGAGCACCTCTTCGGTCGGAAGTCCTCGTGTTCCTAGCAGGTGCAGGTTTCCCTACGCGATTGATACCGGTCCTCTTGTGGTCGCGGTTCGTTGTTCGTCGTTCCATGTGTTGTAAATAGAGTGCGATTCATTTGTACTCCTCTTTCATGTTGCAAGAAAAACAAAAAATATTGACCACGATATTGTTCGCGATGCTGCCTCCAAAGACACCACTGAATTCCAGACTTCCGGGAACTTGTCATGTTCATACTATCAGAGGTGGAGGACTTGATACGGATCCCGCCCCACACATTCAACACGCCCATCAATGAAGCGATCATCAACGAGGTCAATCTCAAATATGCAAACAAGGTTGTCAGCAACCTAGGTCTAGTCATCACCGTATGGGATTTGCTTGATATAAAAGATGGCCGTTTGAAGCCAGGAGACGGGGCGGCTTTCGTCGAAACCAGATTCAGATGTGTTGTGTGGAAACCATTCACAGGTGAGATTGTGACTGGCTGGGTAGCCGAGTGCTCTGTAGAGGGGATCAAAGTCAAGGTCGGCTTTTTCGACGACATCTTCATTCCCAAGTCCTACTTGTTCGAAAACTGTTCGTTCAAACTAGCTGATAAGGCATGGGTATGGTCGCCAGATGGTGAAAACGAATTGTACATTGATGTGAATGATAAGATCCGCTTTCGTATCGAGGAAGAGATATTCGTCAACGTCAAGCCTAGAAACAGTGGTGAGGCCATGGGCTTGGATGAACAGACGAATAAGATCTCCCCATATGCATTGCTAGCTTCAATGCAAACCGACGGAATGGGATGTGTTTCCTGGTGGGATTGATGTCTTCGTTCGTCTCGCGAGTGATTCCTGAACTTCAAAAAGCCAATACGAGAGGAGTCTGATTAAGGTTTTTGCCTGAGCACCCTGCGATAGAGCTTACATGGACGCGCAGGCACTGGCTCGGTTTAATCTGAAATAGGATTGCGCCGCCAACAGCGCCGGGCATGAACAGTTACGTGGACTCGAACTCTAGATCCGTCCCCCTTCGCTCGTAATATTCCACAAGTTGTACGAGATCAAATCTGTAACGAAATACACGGTTGTAGAATTCTAATTATACTGCATGTACTCAGAGGTAGAACTAAACTTCAAGTTGCCCTTGATGACCTTCTCGACGGCACGCAAAAAGTCCTTTTCGTTCGCGACCTTGCGGCGTGCGCGGATGGCAAACATTCCTGCTTCAGTACACACTGACCGAAGCTCGGCACCAGTGGCGTTGGGACACAATCGCGAAATCAATTCCCACCGAATGTCCTTATCGCAACTCATGGTCTTGGAGTGGATACGGAAAATATTGGCACGCCCTTCCAAGTCGGGTAATGAGAACTCAACGCGACGATCAATACGACCTGGACGTAATAATGCAGGGTCTAGCGTGTTTGGCCTGTTTGTTGCAAACATGACCTTGATATTTCCACGAGGATCAAAACCATCTAATTGTGTAATCAACTCCAACATGGTTCGCTGGACTTCGTTATCTCCACCTGCTCCATCATCGAAACGAGCACCTCCAATCGCATCAACTTCGTCAAAGAAAATGATGCATGCCTTCTTGGTACGAGCCATCTCAAACAATTCCCGCACCATACGCGCGCCCTCGCCGACGTATTTCTGTACCAACTCTGACCCAATGACTCGAATGAACGTGGCGTCAGTTCTGTTGGCTACCGCACGAGCACATAATGTTTTGCCTGTCCCGGGTGGTCCATATAATAGGATGCCTTTGGGAGGGTCGATACCCAACTTTACGAATCGTTCGGGTGACAATAAGGGCAACTCCACAACTTCACGCAACTTCTCCACTTGGTCCTTGCATCCACCAACATCACTATACGTGACATCTGGTTTCTCTTCTACCGTCATCATCGTGACAGAGGGGTCTATACGGGGTGGAAGTGGCAACTGGATCTCATACTTGTGACGGTCAACACCAACTCGCATGCCTTCCTCGATATCTGTTGGAGAAACGCGCTCGCCTAACCCAACAACAAACTTGGCGATATGCTTGATATTAATAACGTACTTGCTCTTGTTATCGGCATTCTGGAGTTGACCGGCCAGAGACAGATTGATCGCCTCAATGATTTTTGTACACCGGGCGACCTGAAGTGGCTGTTCTTCGGACATTCTCTGTTTATCGCCAGGAACATCCCATAAATGAGTCGCGGCAAGACCGGTGTCACTCTCTTTGATGCCTATGGCGGCTTTGATTCTGTCCTCGATTTCCTTGAGATCTTTTTCCACGTCCTTTAAGCTCGTGGCATAAGGTGCGAGGCCATATGTTTTGAGGACTTGGATGTCGCCCTCACTCAATGGAGTGGCGTTGTCCTGGACAGCATCGTCATCCTCCTTGGGAGCAACATACTTGTCCCAGTCTGCTTTAGGGGGCATCGTTTAATGGTGAAATGGAGTGTTCCAGACGTTTGCCGCTCACCCAAATTTGCCCCGGGCCCCGACAGTGGACATCACGTGTTTACGTTAACATTTTAATGATTTTGGCATTTTGCTAGATTCATGTATAAAAAAGGCAAGACAACTTAGTAGGCTCTTACAGTGGGAGGAACGGGGGCACACTCCTTGGCGTCCAAGGTGGTCTTGATGACGTCACGGTAGTCCAAGTGCACCTTGTCACCATCGCTCTTTTGGTACGACAAGGTGTGTTTCTGCCAGTGTTCGTCGTCTCTATTGGGATAATCCTCACGAGCATGGGCACCACGCGACTCCTTACGAGCAGCAGCGGAGACTGCGGTTTGAGTAGCACAAGTCAACAAGTTCTGCAACTCCAAGGTCTCGACCAAGTCGGAGTTCCAGATCATGGAGCGGTCGGTGGTCTTGACGTTCTCAAAGGATTGGTCAATGGCAGACATCTCATCCACGCATGCATCCAACGTCTCTTGGGTTCTGAACACGGCGCAACCCTTCTGCATGGCCTTTTGCATCTCGAGTCTGATTTCGGAGGTGGGCTTGGTTCCGTTAGCGTTGCGCAACTTGTCCAAGTTCTCAATAGATGCCTTACCAGCATCGGGAGCGAGAGGAGTCAAAGGAGTTCCAGGGGCCAACGAGTCGCGAATCGTGTGGGAAACAGCTCTTCCAAAGATGACCAAATCCAATAATGAGTTGGCACCCAAACGGTTGGCACCGTGCACGGAAGCACATGCGGCTTCACCACAAGCCAAGAGGCCCGGAACAACCTCGTCCTCACCCTTGGCGTTCTTGGTCAACACCTCACCATTCCACTTGGTGGGGATACCACCCATATTGTAGTGTACAGTGGGGATGATAGGGATGGGTTCCTTGGTGACATCAACACCCGCGAAGATGTGTGCGGTCTCTGAGATACCGGGCAAACGCTCCTTCAAGACCGAGGCCGGAATATGACTCAATTGCAAGTACATGTGGTCCTTCTCGGGGCCAACACCTCTACCCTCATTGATCTCCATTGTGATAGCACGAGAGACAACATCTCTACAAGCCAAGTCCTTAGCAGTGGGGGCGTAACGCTCCATAAAGCGTTCACCCTCAGAGTTGACGAGGAAACCACCCTCACCACGAGCACCCTCGGTAATCAAGCAACCAGAGCCATAGATACCGGAGGGGTGGAATTGGATGAATTCCATATCTTCCAAGGGCAAGCCAGCGCGGGCTGCCATAGCGTAACCATCACCAGTACAGGTGTGAGCAGAAGTACAAGAAAAGTAAGCTCGTCCGTAACCACCGGTGGCGATAACGGTCTTGTGGGCTCTGAACCGATGTAAAGTACCATCCTCCTGGTTGTATGCGATGATTCCTACACAGGCACCATTCTCCATCAACAAGTCCATGGCGAAGAACTCAATGAAAAAGTGAGTGTTGTGTTTTAATGCTTGACCGTACAAGGTGTGCAATAACGCGTGGCCAGTTCTGTCAGCGACAGCACAGGTACGGTATGCCTGGCCGCCCTTTCCAAACTCTTTAGTCTGACCACCAAAAGCACGCTGGTAAATACGGCCCTCTTCGTTTCTCGAAAAGGGGACACCGTAATTTTCCAACTCGTAAATCGAATCAGAAGCTTCGCGAGTCATGTAGTGGATAGCGTCCTGGTCACCCAACCAGTCCGAACCTTTGACGGTATCATACATATGCCAGTGCCAGTCATCCTTGTGCATGTTACCCAAGGCGGCGTTGATACCACCCTGTGCGGCGACGGTGTGAGAACGAGTGGGGAAAAGCTTAGAAACACAAGCAGTCTTAAGACCAGCCTCGGCGAGACCAAAGGCAGCACGCAAACCGGCACCACCAGCTCCAACTACCACACAGTCATATTCATGATCAATGACATGATACTTGGAGCTCATGGCCTTGGCGGCGTCGACAGGGTTGATGGTCTGGCAACGAGCAGTTGTTTGGGAAAGCATGCGAGCATGCACCGCATACCGCGACGCAGAGGGAAGACGACGTAAACTGAGCATCGGATACGGATCACTCGGTGTTAATTCAGCGGTGGCGTGTAATGTATTCGAGCACTATTGAAAATCTTTGTAGAGCGGGGCTTCCCCGGAGCGCACCTCGGGGTTTTCCTGCACATAGGTACTGACCAATCAAACGGCGGGGATTATAAATGGCAGGTACTGTTCACAAGAGAGCAGATGAGATGAACATCTCGTGGTCCGGATCGAAACAGGTGAGTATTGGTGAGGAGAGTCGAAGGATTGTTGAAGCCCTTGAGCTTATTTTTGCATGTTGACTTTCCGTTAGCAAGGCGTAGGATATTTGACGCGAGGCAACTTCTTTTTTTTTCGCAGCCAATAGACGGGTGTGACATATTTTCGGTCATGGCTAGTAGCACATCATACTCAATTAGTAGTTGGTAGTGAGAAAAAACCACAGAGCGGTCGATTCTCAACCGCTATGGCTGGGCATCATCGTAGACGGCGCTCACAAAGACGTCTGTATTTCCGTGACTAACAGTGACATTCGAGTGAACTCACCAAGGTCACACGATATCGCATTGTTTTTTAGAATGAACACGCTGAGGTTCTGGAGCTGAGTCACGGCTTTCGCAACCGGAACAAGCTCCGACGAGTCTTTGTGTTTGCCCTCAACGAAAGCCAAAAGGTTGGTGAGTACTTGTAGGGTGCAATTGGCCTCCCCTAGTTGTAAGCTCACGTCAAGTCTATTGTTTGCACTGACATTGCGCAAAATCTCAAGAAGAGAGCCGAGTGAATACTGAACGACATTTATGAGCTCGTGGTGCCATACAAGTGATTTAGCCGGTGAGAGAGCACCGTCGCCTTCACCGAGCACAGATGCAAATGAAGAGGAAAGGTATCCCATAACAGGCTTTTGCGAAGCACAGAGTCCTGGCTCGATTTGTTCGATTTCCACAAGCAAATAGTACCGTTGCATATTTGTCCAATGGACGTATTGCTCGCGCTTCCACTTGTCGTCATAGTCGCATGCGGCCAATGCGACAGTGTGCCATTCGTTAATCTCCAAGACAAGATCTTTCACCTCATACGCAGTATCTCCGAGCTTGCGAGATAACACTCTGCCTCTGATTCTAGCAAGCACCACCTCATTTTGCGTGAACGTCCCTTTCGCTTGAGCGACACATTGGACCAGCCATGGGATCGTGATGTATGCGTCGCGGGGGAGAAACAGCGGACGCAACCACACCAAAGACAAATGTTTATCGAGTATGTAAACCAGCCAGAATATGCGCTGGGCGTGCGAATCGGTTGCGCAGTAGTATCGGAGCTGTATCGCTAGCAAAGATGCAACACCTAATAATCGCTGGCATTTGGTATCATCCGGCACACACATGCAGTATAGAATCACAAGCAAGAGAAGGCGCATATTGCAAGCAGCAATGTCCGGCGGCGTGCTTTCGGTGATTCCCAAATCAAGCATGTCCAAGACAGAATCGACATTCTTGTGGCTAAAGGACTCTGCGAAATGATTAGTGCCATTTTCATAATCATATAATCGACACCCAATGGCCAAGACCATGTAAATTTCCACACTGATGATCAGTCCGTTGGAGAAATCAGTGTTTGCAACCGTATCGACAACACCTTGTTCATCAACGAACGAATGAATCCTGCCATAAGAACCGAAATAAGCAGCGACAAATTCTGGGGGAAGCTCGCTGCCGCCGATTGGTTTTGTGGCTAGGAATTCGTCGGCAGCATTGGCAGCATTGGTCGCATGCGAGTATTTGTGCATCGTCGTGCTGGGCCATGAGTCGGCCCTTTGAGGCTTGGTGCTCCGTACAGAGTCCACCCGACTAGCGAATCTCCGGAGCCGCTCGTTCTTATCAGTACTGGGATGCCTTATCCCTGGTCGGTCGCGACTGAACGGCTCGACGTTATTCGACTTGTCGATGGAAGGAATAACTTGCAATGCTTGTGGTGATAATACACGCATGTCCCGGCTCTCAGGCATTTCCGTGTCGGGAATAATTTCGGAAGCTGAATCATGTATCTGTGGTAGCAATGGACCCTTCGCCTCACTATCATGCGACTTTTCGGGTGCTCGCGGCGTCGATGTGATGCCACTGTCGGTTCCACGCATCGATTCCGTTGATTGCGGCCTCGGTATGCTCTCGCTGACGAATTCTAGCAGCGTTTCCCCTGCTTGCAAAGCCGGTGGCTTCTCATGTTCGACATCACGGAAGGATTCTGATGATACCAGGAAAACAGGGATAGTGGCCTCCCCGAGGGATTTGCGCTTGCGGACTTTGCGCTCTGTATACACGCATTCCTGGTTCGCGACCGCACAAAGGCTGCACAGCGGCAGATCGCGCAGGCATTTTTTCTTCAAGCGATAGCACCTTGAGCAACTCTTTGCCGGATGTGTTTCTAGCAGACGTTTGGCAGAAGCTTTCATCGCAAGTAAAGACTGCGCAGACTGCATGTCAGGATCTGGATCTTGAGTTGGGTGTGCAGTCGCTGGTCCAATAACAGTTGGTCTGGGCATGACCCTGAACTTGCTTGTGAAGGCACCCTCAATGGGCTGCCTGGTATTGTGTGCCGTCATGAGCGGGTGACAATATAAGGGGGATGGAGGAGTGGAAAGTCGGAATTTCTAATGAGGCGGTGATATTCCGGATCAGGCAATTTGCCGAGAATTCCCCGCGAAATCAGAAGAAAAAAAGCGCACCCGGCTCCATGCCCCGAAAGTCCGACTGCAAGGTGGTGGCACCGTTCTTTGCAAGCGAGGCTTGACCTCTCTTATATAACTGGCAAGATCACAACCCATATGTGTGAAATGATGGGATCATTACCCCGCCGGTAGTGGCGGTTCCAGCGTAGGGAGTGCAGAAGTCGGAAGTATGTTTCCGCTGCTGGTCCCAACAGGATCGGATCCCCTCTTTTGACACATCAGGTATGGTGAGTATCCCTCGGGCATGTATCTTACTCATTCGTAAGTGACAATCGACTCTTGTGTTGAAACCTAAGATGAGGGGCATGATCATGGTAACGTCATATCAAGGATTTAGCACACACTCGGTCGCCCCGTCACTCCATCAAGGTTTCTCTTGACTTGACAGTCTCAAAGTGAGAGTGTTACGCGAGCATTCTCTTTGGCGATCGCTGACGAAATCGAGAACACCAATGTAGTGAGCTTATCTTTCCATAAAAGTGACTCTAGTATTTACATATATACATTAGGCAGTGCTTCCTTCGCCTCTCAAACGAGCAAATTCCGCCACCGCGCTTTCACGCAAATCGTCCAACATAATGGTCTGGTCACGCGGATTGTGAGCTGGGAGCACATCGTGTTCGACCAAGTCAAGACGCCAATGATCATCAGCGCCCTTGCGCCACATGGATTCCCAATTTATGCGTGTGTTCTCGAGCTCGAATTCGTCCACCACATGCGCCATATCAGCGACGGCTTCTTGAGAGTACGTGGGACGGTATTGGCCAGAGAACCACGTGTTCCCGTCTATGTTCTTTTTGCGCATTTCTTTTGCCTCCTTTACCTGTTGAGTATCGCGGACACGTCTCAACTGAACCAAACCATTGAAAGCGGCAATAGCATAGTCATATGAAGTGAAGGTGGCTACGGCCATGACGCGCCACAAATCATTTCTCCTGGCAGGCTTACGATTTTCCCAGTTGGGACGCACGAACTGGGCATTGATCTGATCCTGGTGGTATGCCGGGACCTGTGAATACATGACTTGGCCACTGAACAAATTCTTGAACATGAACACTTGGGGCGCGAGGTCTAATCGTATCAAATCCTCGGCAGTCTTATATCCTTTTGCGATGCGGGCACCTTCGATCTTACGCAATTTGAGTTGCTCGATAAGGAGCTTCCTCATGCGCTTTTCAGATCTCATACGACTCATCTTTTCTGTGGTTCTTGCAAATCTCGAGTATCAGCCATCTCTCTATACCGCTCTTGAACATTTTTCAGTGCTCAGGATTAGGTCACGTGAACTCCCTCACCCAACTGCAAATTATTTCAGTTCAAGGTGGCACTCCTAGAGAAAGATCCACAAGGCAAATGCTGGCCTCGACTGCGGGTGGATTGATCATATTCTCTTGCGCGTTTATTTCCTTGTTTACCTGGGCATATGCGTATCTCTACAATCATGATCTGATTCGCACCTATTCCGGTAAGCGTCTTATTCCTCTCCACTCAATCAATTCCTGCATCAAGACCGAGCTCAATCATCATCTTGGTCTAAATTTGCCTCAAGTCAATGTCGACTCGGACCGTACACGGCAGCAGACCATAGTGTCTGACGCATTGGCTCCGGCCTCGGCTACGGCCCCGGTTCTGGCTGACTCGGTCATAGCGATTGTGTTTAGCACCTCTGTAGCCTTGGGAATCTTGCTTATGATTCTCATGATGTGTGAAGTGGCAGATTATGGTGATAAAGCGGCTCGCTGGACGTTCTTCCGCTTCACCATAGACACTCTTATGGCTCTCTTGGCATTCGTGCAACCATTCCTCATTACAAGCTTGATGACCACCGATGGATTGTGGCCAAATCCGCAAAAGTACTTTCGACTCATATTCTTTGTGATTGTCGCTTTCATGTGGCTACTCTTTTTGCGAAAATGCGGCCTGGTCAGTGGCTCACTACCATTGATTGGAGAAAATGACTCAAAATCCGTCATTGAACGCACAACCAGCGAAGTTGCCATGGTCGGGATCACCGTTCTTGCAATCTTATCTGGAGTGGGTTGTGCCTCGACTCCCTACAAGATCTTTGTGTTATCACGCTCATCAAAGAATTATTCTCAGCTCTCTCGTCCAGGCTCGTCCAGAAAGGAAGTCTCGGCCATGCAGATTGCCGATCTCATCCAGTCATTCAACAACATTGTCCATCTTCTTCTGATGCGGGAACAATCGCTTGAAAACTTGCGTGGTAGCTCGCTGGAAGGTATCAACCCGCGGCCTAAATTACCAGGTATACTCAGTCGAGTACCGTCCCTTGCGAACCTCCGCGATATGGCCATTGGCAGCACTCAGTCTGAGTCTGAGGGACTCATTATCGAAATCGACCTGCTCAAGTTGTTAAAAGGACAAGTATACGACGATTTGGTCACAACAATAAACAAGTACACTCTCCAAGAACGGAAAACTTCGCATATGGTCTTTGGTCGCAAAACCGTGGCTCACATAATATCATACGCGCAATCCATTTTCGCGGCTTACTGTGTCTATCGAATTATTAACGTTGTTCTAATCCGGATTCCTTCGCGCTGGATGCGAGGAAACCTCTCAGATGAGGATATCATCACTTCAGTCAAGGTGGTGGCAGGACCCGATAGTATGCTCCTCACCCAATCGCCAGTAGCAGATGCGGACTCAAAAGATGCGTTGGCGACTACTATCGCGAAAGTGATCAAATCGGTCGGGAATGTGCCCGTACTGGAAGCACTTTTGGTGAACGTGTTGAGCTTTGCGTTATCGGGAGGCTTGTTCATATGCACGATATCCAACGTGCTCTTCACATTCAAGTCATTTGCCCGCTTCTTTCCGGTGTCTACATCATTATCATGCAACAAGAATCGCCTCAAACACTTGTTCATTTCAGAACTTGTAGGGGTGTACACGCTTGCTACCGCACTCTTGATACGCACAAACTTGCCGTCAACGCTTTCACATCAGGTATCGAAAGTCCTATCGCTCTCCGGCACTCTGAGTCCAACTTTGGTGACGTCGGTACGCGAGGTCGAATACATCAACCGATGGTTTGACAAAGTCTTTGCCATTGCCAGCATTTGTACTGTGATACTGCTATTTGCGAAAAAGTATATCGATGACGATATGGATGGTATCGATGGATATGACGAAGAACTGTTCATGGAGAGCGATACTCTTTTCAAAAAGGCTTAGATTGAGTCCACCAAGTTTGCATCCAATTCAACAATCCGTCAATCATCCATTCATGTTTTCAACTCAAACACCAAAGGACTGATTGGAGAATGAATGACCCGGACAATCAAGTCTGACCAATATACCGTTTATAATAGCCCATTAAACCACGCCTCCAGATCAAAGTCCAGTCTCAAGCATTGCCATCGGTATGCCTCCCGCCCATATATCCTACTTCACAATACACGTCATCACGGATGTCATCGCATCCATCTTCATACAACTGCGAGTGCCGACATAGTCGTGTGCCCACCGTGAAAAATTGTGACACCACATATCAAGACGGAAATTGAGGTGTTACGAGTGAAAGAGAAGACACGCAGTCAGCTCAATCGTCACAACGTCTTTGCGTGCAATCTCTAGATCGCTTGTACGCAACACGAAAGTTTTCATGTCGACAACTTCAGACGCAATTGCTCCCTTCAGTAGGGACCAGCTTGAGCAAACTCTTAAGCGCAGATTCTTCTTTGCCCCCGCTTTTGAGATCTATGGCGGTGTTTCCGGCTTGTACGATTACGGTCCTCCCGGATGCGCCTTCCAAGCCAATGTCGTGGACACTTGGCGTAAGCACTTCATCTTGGAAGAAGACATGTTGGAGGTCGACTGCACCATGTTGACCCCGCATGAGGTCTTGAAAACTTCAGGGCACGTTGACAAGTTCGCCGATTGGATGTGTAAGGACTTGAAGACTGGCGAAATCTTCAGAGCAGACCATTTGCTCGAGGAGGTCTTGGAGGCCCGCTTGAAGGGTGACAAGGCCGCCAGAGGAATCAAGGTCGAGGAAGAAGATGAGGATGAAGACAAGAAGAAAAGGAAAAAGAAGGTCAAGGAAATCAAGAACATCAAGTTGGACGACGAAACCGTGAAAGAGTATGAGTTTACCTTGGCTCAGATCGATGGCTATTCTGGGCCTGAATTGGGTGACTTGATCGAGAAATTCGAGATCAAGAACCCTGCTACCAACGGTAACTTGGAGCCTCCTATCGCTTTCAACTTGATGTTTGAGACTGCAATTGGCCCTTCTGGTCAAATGAAGGGCTACCTCAGACCCGAGACTGCTCAAGGCCAGTTTTTGAACTTTTCCAAGTTGTTGGAGTTCAACAATGAAAAGACCCCCTTCGCCTCCGCCTCCATCGGAAAGTCTTTTAGAAACGAAATTGCCCCTAGAGCTGGTTTATTGAGAGTGCGTGAGTTTTTGATGGCCGAGATCGAGCACTTTGTGGATCCTGAGGATAAGTCGCACCCTCGCTTTTCCGAGGTCGCCGACATCAAATTGCTGTTCTTGCCTAAGGACGTGCAGCAGTCAGGTAGTACCACTGTTGTTGAAAAGACGGTTGGGGAAGCGGTTGCTTCCGGCATGGTTGACAATGAGACTTTGGGTTACTTCATTGCTAGAATCTACTTGTTTTTGAAAAAAATCGGTGTTGATGAATCTCGCATGAGATTCAGACAACACATGGCCAATGAAATGGCTCACTACGCTGCTGACTGCTGGGACGCTGAGTTGCACACTTCTTATGGTTGGATTGAGTGTGTTGGCTGCGCCGACAGATCCGCATATGACTTGAGCGTCCATGCTGCCAAGACCAATGAAAAATTGGTGGTCAGAAAGCCATTGGCCGAGCCTAAAGTAGTCGAGAGAACTGAGATCGAGATTGCCAAAAAGAAGTTTGGCCCCAAGTTCAGAAAGGATGCCGGAACCATTCAAAAGTGGTTGGAGTCCAGAACTGAGTGTGAATTGGAAACTCTTGGTAAACAATTGTCAGCAGATGGAAAAATCGTCGTCGAGGTCGAAGGTGTTAATGGTGGCGTTGAGTTGGGCACTGACTTGATCAAAATCGACAAGGTCACCAGAACCGAACACATTCGCGAATTCACCCCCAACGTCATTGAGCCTTCCTTTGGCATTGGCCGTGTCATCTACTCTATTTTCGAGCACCAATTCTGGACTAGACCCGGCGCCGACGACAGAGGCGTCTTGTCTCTTCCTCCCTTGGTTGCCCCTACCAAGGTTTTGTTGGTCCCCTTGTCATCCACAAGTGAACTCCAAGATATTGTCAAGAAAGTTTCATCGGAATTAAGGAAGCAACAAATCCCGTTCAAGGTCGATGACTCGTCCGCGTCAATCGGTAAGAGATACGCCAGAAACGACGAGTTGGGCACGCCCTTTGGTATCACCATTGACTTTGACTCTATCAAGGATGGTTCCATCACCTTGAGAGATCGAGACACCACCAAGCAGGTCAGAGGCTCCTTGCTGGATATCGTCAAGGCTATCAAAGAAATGACCTATAATGATGTTGCTTGGTCTGAAGGTACGAGTAGCTTGGCGGTATTTGATTCGCTGGCTGCCGATGCGTGATGTGTTTAAAACTCGGTATATAATTTATATCACGAAAACTTGCACTAATTTGCCAAAGTCGACCCCGCTCCCGCGGTGGGTGTCGATGACTTTCAACCCTCTCAAACTGAAGATCCCCTTCGTGATCCCTGCTAGTCTCAAGGTTCGCTCACATACTTGTCGAGGCTCGAGTGGGCCTAGTCTTAAATCATTGTCCAACACGAGAACTCCACTAGTAATTGTTTTTTCGGCTTGATATGCATTGTTGAGTTGTGCGCGCGAATATAAGAAATCTGTAGTCTCCTCGCTTGAGCGCTTCGGTATAGCAGAGCTGACTTGTGGGGGATTGTAAAGTTTCGAGGAATTTCGAAATTCAGAAACGTCACTTATGATCAAAGTCGCATCTATTATATTATTCGATGTGTTGGTCGCCAGAACAACCCATTCGACAGTATCACCAAGCGTGATATTGAATTTTCCCATGAATGAAATCTTGAGGCCTGAAATGACTGAATTGTTGCCGGTGGCTAAATTCACTGTCACTGATGACGAGGTAGGAGCCATGGGCATGAATTTTGCAGCTTTCAAATGGAATCCGGTCCCATTGCCTTGGAAGTTGGGTGTAGAGTGACTGGCTGACGGTAGTAAACGAGGACTGTCGTAACCTCCAGCTTGTATGTTTTTTTGTTTCTTGTTTCTCATCGTTATTGCTGACTTGCGCGGAGACGTTGGCGCGAGGATGTTCACGCTTTGAGATCCGGTGGCATACTTTTTGAGCGCGCTGTTGATTGGAGGAGGCTGTATTCCGAAATCCACGTACGGGGCCCATTCGGTGGTGATTTCACCACTGATGGGTATATCTTTATTATTTACTCTTCTCATGAGCTGGGATTTGAGGACAATAGTCACTTTTTTGAACGGGTTCGATTGCGCACCAATCATAAGATCATTGCTCGTTAGTCGATAAGTCAAACTAAACACATCGTTGACATCGAATCTCATGGGAAGTGTAAGGTCATCAGCCAGTATTCTAGAGGCAACGCCGTTCCTTATCGGCATATCCAAATTCAAAATGCAAAAGAAATAGCTGTCATCGAGACCACATTCCTTAATGGTCTGGCAAAGTTCGTCCGATGCTTCTACCGTGACCGACGTAAGTAGATCAGTGCCTTTCCTCGTGGGTTTCGCCGACCTGAGTTTAAGCCCCAATGATACCAGGACGGGTACTCGAAGGGATGCACGGACAGCTTCGGGCTCTTCCGCACTAGCCTCGGGTGGTGGTAGTATTATCCCGAGCCCGACGTTTTTGGATGGGGATGCGGGTGTTGGCTCCGTCTGAACAACAGGTTTTTTGGACTCCTTTAGCAATGATGTGGGCACCTTCAATACCCCTTGATCGCTCAACCTCAATTCTGAAAGCAAATTCGCCTCACTCACAGGCATGTAATCAGGTAAGATATTGTCTCCTGAGCTAATGGGTTTCGTCTCGTCACCAGGCACGATGTTTTCGAGAGAGCAGTCGATTGATATGAAAGACAGCAATAATTTCATGATCGGATACTTGAGGGTTAGCAGGAATTTCCATATCGTGTATACCGTGTCGTCGCGTTCAAAGTCGCGTAAAACCACATCGCTGTCCGTCAAGCTGGTCTCATATAGGGCATATGGTGTCGATTTGTTTGCACCCGGCACTTGAGCATCAGCGTCCTCGTCAAAGGCCTTTTCCGGCACACTCTCTGATGGTGAGGATATCACCAACCGAATCACTTTACGTTGCCAAGCGTGTGAATCTGATGATTCAAGCACGGCGTATCCTTGAATATTTTCGTCGTAGAGAACAACATCACGACCATAGCTCACTGGATTGAGAGCAAGTTCTTGGAGAAACGCAATGTCTTCGCATGGAACAATCGGCGGCAAGGCTAAGCGAAGTTTCATGGCCTGACCGCGGCACAAATTCCTCACAGTGGTCAATTTACCTCGCAGCACTATTTGGAAATTATCGATCTCCTGCATGACAGGTGTACCACACTAATGTGTCTGCATGGTTGGTGTATTGCTCTGTTAAGAAGAAGATTCCAGCATCAGTACCCGAGAAAGAGACCACCGCCCCTCTCCTCAAGTGTGGCAACTATATATGATACATAACTAGATTCCGGGTTCCAGCCGAGCTTGGCAGTACATTGTATATTTTTGAGATTGGGCAATCTACCTTCATCCAAGGCTACTGCCAAGTCCATAGGGTTGAGCTTGTTCGTGGTTCCTAACATGCCGCTCGCGGTAATAAAAAGAGACCTGAGTGGCCGAGGAAAATGCATATATTGTAGACAAACATCATCGAAAAATTCGTGCAGGGCATAATCGACCGTTACTTCGAGCGTGAGAAGATTGGGGCAGTATGCAAAGCAGACATCTAGTGAGTTGCCATTTAGGCCAGGCATGGGATACTGGACTTTTAACGATTTGAGATTGCGCCCGTATCGCAAAAGCATATGTTGAAAGCCTTCATTATTGATTGCAGGGCAATGTGCAAACTCCAAGCTATTGATTGTTGCGGGGAAGTCTGAATGTAGAAGGAAATCGTTATTAAGGCCTCCTGAAATTCTCAAAAATGTGAGATTGGGTGGCCACACAATCCCTCCAACATCATCGAGCTCGACTGATGAACGTGGGAATGACAAGTGGGTGAGTTTTTCGAGACTCGAGATAGACTTGAAGAGCTCATGCAAATTGAGAGTTTCGGAAACCAATCTCAAGTCCAATAATTTGAGGTCATGACAATTTTTCAACGCAATAAGTGGTCCCAAACCAAAGCTTGTTTGCGGTGCAACAAATGACTCCAAGTTTTTCCTGGACCGTTTCAAAAGTTTCGCCACAAATGCATTTTTGCCAGATTGGATCACATACGACAAGTCCAATTCGCGAATGAAATCCCCAAATACCTTACTTTTGGACATGGTCTCAACAAAGGCAAAGAAATTGGGGCCCCGCAAGATTGGCTTGCGATAGATTATTGGTAATGTCAAGGCATAGAGTAACTTGTTGACCCGTAGGAACTTTGTTTTCAATTTACCCTGCGCATTAAGAACTTCCAATATGTATAGAATCACCTCTGCCGGAAGCGGCATCAATCCGGCTGTGTTTCTTTCATGTGTTGAACTTTTCGCCGACAGGCTGAGGGTGCGTGGGACCAAGGCGCATTGCAAAACATCCACCTTTTCAAATTGCGATCGCGGCCATACTGGCGCCCGCAGGGTTACCGGATCAACACGCGGATACAGGGAGGGCGTATGTGTGTCATTGAAGAGACTGATATCGCGCGATATGCCGTGCGGATCGTAATGCGTGATCGCATCGTCCTGAGCTTTTTCGGCTTGTTCCGCCTCATCGTCAGTGGATGTTCTGGAAGCTATGGAATCAGATCGGTAGATGTACCTCTTATAAGGCGGGATCACCTTTTTCGCTCTTCGTTTGTTAGCTATTTTGTGTAAGGAGTGACGGGACCAGCATCAATATGTGGGAAGTCACTAGTGGCGAATCGATGCGTCTTAGCTAATACATCTAGAAATCCGTCATCTCCTCCACGAGGGTGTGAGAAAAATTTCGTTCACTACTGCAGAGCGGGTGTCTCCACATTGGCTGCGATCGGAAATGTTCATTTGCAGCCATTGTGGATCTCATGGCGATAAGAGCTTGCAAAATCATGAATGGAATATGACGAAATACTGGGGCTTTTAGTGATGAATCTCAGTATTCTCGGGAAACGAGAAACCCAAGACGTCGCTCGTCGATGAAAAGGGGGTGCCGATTCGAATTATATGTTGCTCACGGTTATTTTCGACCAGCATGTCCTTTAATAGAAGAGGGGCAAGAATATTGAAACCAACACTCAAAATCTTTAGTTGGGGCCAAAAGATTATTCTGCAAACACCAATCCAAAATTTAGCGCAAACCGTGATGAACCGCATTGTTTTATTCTCGATCAACATTGCAGTCTCGACCAAATCGTGCACATTACGTTTGAAATTGCTGTAATTGTCAAAAACATTTCGCTTGAACCAAAGCCAAGGCTGATGCTTCAACTTGCGCACGGACTTCTTTAGGCGATCCAAACTATCAAAGAAGAAATTCCCCCGTGCTTTTATTTCACAAAGCATATCTCGCGATACTGTTCGGGGCGAAGACGCCATTTCCCTCCAAAATGACGTTGTGAGGAATTTGGAGAAAGTTATCGAGCTCACCGGAGTGGACGCGTTCGTATCGTTCGAAACCAATTGGCTACGCCACATATTGAGCGACAAGCCAGAGTCACTTAATGCGTGAGGAGACTGTGAGGTCAAAGACAATGGCCGAAGACCGCGGAGCCCGGTGATGTCACGTAGAAACAGCAATTCGCATTTGGATTCAGAGTCAATCGGCCAAATTCTCCCGAAAGCTGCGCTATGGTTTCCATGCCTTGATGAAGTTGACTTCAAAGTCGGATAGCTTTCGCTTCTACTGAAGCGCGGGATATACAGGTTCCTGAACAGTCGAGAGCAAGGCATATCACCACGAGTAGATGTGCCAGATAACATGTCCGGGGTACTGGTATAAACCGGAACATCCGACTGATGTGGCCTAAAGTGTGGGGTGAAACCTTTTTCTTGAGATCCGATACGTACTTTTTTGGTCTCCAAAGTCTCTCGAATGCTTCGAAGCTCAGATTGTGTGGTGTTTTGATCAGTCAAAATACATCGAAGCATCTCCATCTGCTCCTGAAGCATGCGCTGGAGCGATTCCTTCGGTTCTTTTGTTTTGCAACTAGGCTCGGCTCTTGGTGTGAATGAATTCGGTTGCTTCAGGCTCGAAGACCTCATGTGATTGGTGGTTGCATGGTTGGTGGAGGACGAAGGATATGGAATTTGCACTCGACGACTGTGCTGGCGATGTTTGAGGGAATACGTGGTCTCGCCGAATGAGAAGATTCCCAAACGGATTGAAACGAAAGCGAATAGGGGGAAGACAATTAAAAAGTCAAACAAAACATCTCTGCCTTGGAGTGACCTGTCAAACATGGCCGAAAGGAAGCGCATCATGAAGAAACAAACCACACCACCACACCCAACAGCCAGAAGAGTATTGATTCTGTGACTCACCAATGAGTCCACGATCCGCTGAGTTTTCTCGAAAGAACATCGGAAGCGCTCAAACTCCTGAATGCTCGGCAGAAGGGAGTACACTCTATGCAAAGTGATTGCTCTAGCCAACTGTTTCCCAAATACTGATTGCATCGTACGCGACGCCAATAACCCCAACACCACACACAAGAGCATTCTGAGATATGTTGATACAGTCCTGGTGGCCTTGATGAGGCCACTACCCAACACGCTTGCCATATTCTGACCGATTCTTTTTACTGCCGTAAATACAAGTACCCTGACAGGATAAGTTTGTAAAAGCGGTTTGAGTCGTGGCTGCAAAAAAAAAGTTGGGGTGGTGCACACAGGACGCTCTCGTCATGGACATGAGACTATATACAAGCACGCTTATTCTATATACATTAGGAAGCCGTTCTATTTCCCGTCGAATTGAGAAGGGTCGACGTCGAAGTTGGCCTTCTTGGCCTGCTTCTTGTATGCCATGGTATTCTCCAAAGAGGACGCCATATCGTCGGAGATGGAGAGGAAATCCTTGTCAAAGTCATGAATGGAAGCAGACGTCACCTTTTTCCAAGTCTTACGGCGCTGCTCCTTCAAATACCTCTTTTTCTGAGTCTTATAAAGCACATCGAGTTTCTGGCGAGTCTCAGCCGAAACTGACTTTCGCGGGGTGGCAGATTTGCATCCCAACGCCCACAAGTCCCCACGACCAACTTTACGGGCATCATGATACGTTTGCTTGCCCAAACTTTTAGGGACTTGCCACGTTTCGATATGACCTGAGGGGGCACAGACTTCGAGTCGAACGTTGTTCTTGACCTTCGCCGGCGCGCCCGTGACTCGTGGCCATGTATCAGGGCCAGTATTGGAGACATAACCATCATTGAGACGCCTCAGCTCCTCGATCTTTGCGATCGTTTCCAGATCTGACAAGCTCCGCTCGGCGATCAAGTATGAAAAAGACCCACTTTCGGTGTTGTTGCTTCCAGGTCTACCCAGACCTTGCAATTTTTTCAAGTCGCCTCTACTCAAAGTATCGAGGCCGAAACCGTCGGCAGCAGTTTTATCCCAAGATGTCGCCAAACGACGACCCTTTTTGAGTTCCATTGTGAATTTGGGGCGTTCGACCACTTTCGAAAACGAGCAGTGCGAAAATCTGTGTTTGTGTGAGGGAATATTGTAGTATTTCGGGTCACCCAATTGTAATGGGCACTTTCCGTGATGTGCGCATGGAGCGAGGATTGAGATGTGAAAATCTATGCTGTTATCATTTGTCTCAGATTTCTTTGATACATCTGGAGTCACCGACAGCACTGGAAGCACTTCGAACTCTCCTTCATCTTCACCCTCGAACTTGAGATCTTCTTCCAGGGGCTCCCCGTATTGAGCATTGAGTTCACGCTCAAACTCAGTGGACAAGTCTGCATTAGCCGACTCTTCACCAGTGGATTCAGACATCTTCGCTAGAAGCTCTTCCTCGAACGCAATGTCCGTCTCCGAAACGATTTGATCTTCCTTGAGCAATACGCGTGACTTGACCGAGGAGCCTTTCAAGTATGGTCTGGGCACTTTTCCCTTTTCATTTTCGTGCGACTCAGGTCTGAGCATCACTTGACGGGCACGAGCAATGGTCTCGAATCCGAGCGTATTTCCCCTCTCGACCAAGATCAAGTGCCCCCCAGGAGCCAATAGGCGTAAAATGGTGTAGAGGTTGGTATCGATGTCTTTGGGGAAATTGAACTCACGCGTGAGCATACACTGATTGACGATGATCAAGTCGTACTTCTTCGTACTAGGGAGTGAGTCACGTAGGCGAGTGAAGGTTTTGATGGCAGATGAACGGATCGGACCAATGTGATCGTCGTCAGTATCGATCTCTTCTTCAGCTCGCTCTTCTGCGTGAACGTCTTCATTCGACTCAGAACGATTCATGTCAGAAGAAATGTCATCTTCGCTCTCCACCTCTGGGTCTTGCAAACGGGTGAAATGTTCATTTAATTGCCGTGACAAAATCACCTTTGCTCGCTTCTTCATCTCGTTATTTCTACGACCGACAATGTATGCATCCTTTTCATCAGGTGCCCAATTGGGGCCCATGATTTCGTTGAGCGCGACCATTCCAGTGGCAGGCCCATACGAGATGTCTAGCACTCTTCGGGGATCGAATTGATCCTCGCCCACCCGCTTGCGTAATTCTAATAAAGTGTGACGAGCATGCGAGTAGTTTTGTAAGAATAGAGCAGCAATGTGAGCATCACAGTCTAGCGCCGAATCTGGAGCTTTCTGTATCTGGTCTTTGGATAATGATTGGTATAGGAGAGCGACCCTTTCTCTCAAACGATCAGGAGGCAGTCGACCCAAGATGTTATTATTGATTGCCTTGGCAATATCGTTAGGAAGTTTTGTAACGTATCGGTCGACACGGCCTTCCAAGGTATCATCGTGCAAGCGAGCTTCTTCAGCGTTGTTACCTTTGATGTGAGATCCATCAGGATTTCTGAAAGGGGAGGATTCAAAATCTGGCAGGTCATCTGGTGCATCAGGGTCCTTGTAGTGGTCTCCACGAACTAGCTGAGCAAAAGTCTCGCTGTGCCTCCGGGGGGCGAAGGGAAGGACATCCGTGTTTTGCAGCGACTTTTTAAGATCTGTCGATTCTTTCAAAAAATCATATGAAACCGGATCCAATTTGCTCACCCCTTCCGACGATATAAAACGGCGGCATCTAAGTAGCGAGATCGAACCGAGCCGTCTCCTTGATAGGCTTAGCATCTGGAGAATGTGTGGTGTAAATACTGCTTTCAGAGATGACCGCTGCGATGAGGCTCCTGGTGGAGAGATCACGGGACGGGAAAAACCCATAGTTCACCAGAGCTCTCCATCAGCCACATTATTTGTTATCAACGAAGTCGATATGTTTGCCGGGAGAATACTCAAGACTGCACTGGCATTGGGCTTGGGATCGATGGCTATGACGAGGCGTCCGATTGAGAATGAAACAAAGCGAAATTTCTACGAAAATGATGCCAATATTGTTCCCGTTCCGGGTACCGTCGTCGCCGCTGATGGAGCTGACATTACCCGATTGAACCTGACTGAGATCGTGGATGGGGTGTCGGTGCGATCCACCAAGAATGTGGAGGGCGCTTTCCGTGCTGCTAGATTATATCTTGCCAACATATCTCTGTCTTTCCTCAACTATTTGGACGAAGGGTACACCACATACAGCACTGCCGAACGCAATGCCACGCAGACATTGGCTAACTTGCACGACAAGCGAGAGGACTTGTTCCCAAACTCTATTTATGTCATTATAGCTGCTATGCTGGGTCTGATCGTAGCTCGACCCCGTGGATTGGTCGCCAGGGCGACATTGCCTCTTCTTTTTGGAGGTGCCGCGTTCCGCTACTTTTTGCCCCAGACTTTCGCCAACACTGGTCTCTTTGCGTGGAAATTGGAGGAAAGAAACTTCCCCGAAGTTGCCCGTCTGCATGAACGCGTAATAACCGAGGTCGATCAAACAATCGCTAATTTGGAAAAGAGCGCTGAGAACAATGTCTCGTATATTGGCCACAAGCTCGAAGCATTGAAGAAGACTTTGGCATACTCAAGTGGGTTGAAACTAGATGAGGACGTATCTGACAAATAAGCAAGCACAACCCTCATTCGAATAATACAATACAGTAAAACCCCCATTAAGAATATGAAATACAATATAACTCTCATTCGAACGCCAATAAATAGCAGCTACGCAACTTTCCTCAAAAAATTGAAAAAACTTGATTGACGATTTGAATCAGAGCCATGAAATCGGGCCTACACATCAATTTCATGATGTCGTGGTAGCAGGAAACTACCGAAAACCCCTATGCAATCCCCGTGAGGTAAAATAGAATCGGGGACGTCCTTACGATTGCAGAGGCTTTCCTTAACTTAAACTTTAGCAGTTCAAGTGCCCCACACATCGATACGAGATACGACGTCACCCGTTGGCATTTTTTCTGGTCGCCGTTGGCTGCAAATACAGAAAAAAAAGTTGAAACCTAACCGCCCACTGATTTTGGGCGACTATCTATAAAACACACTTCTATAAGCAATGACGTATGTGCGATACGAGAGTCTTCAAGATAAGACAGTTCTAACAATGTTTCCAGTGAGCATTTTCTGCTTGGCGCTCCGTATTCCTTGGAGGGTTCCCAGAGTCACAGGCATCCTCCTCCGTCTCGCGATACGTCTGGAGTATTCACTTCCGCAGAGGGGATGGTCGGCTCCCATATCCACTCGCGGCCTGTGACTGCATTCCGCAAAGCAATCCAGCGCACGATGAGTAATTTCCCTGGCTTCGCACCTCAAGGGACTTCGCCTGTTAGCGATATAGAGCCGGCGGAATCATCGCATCATACTCTGGCTTATAATCTCCAAAAGCGTTTGACAAGGTTAGTCAAGCAAGAGAACAAATTGGCAAAGACCCTGCAATCATTCTGTGATGATTTTGCTTCATGGGCAAACAAATTACCCCTGAGACGCAGCCAAGAATTGGTGAAGGGAATCTCACTAGTTTTTAGAGAGCGCAATCGAGGCAATAACATCGTCGCTCTCGAATTCGAAAAGTTGAAGGTCAGCTTGGCCATGGTCCATGAACGGGAAAAGAAGGAGATAGAGTTACGGAAACTTGAATTGAAACTTATGCGCTCCATTTCAGAAAGTGGCGTCAAGTATGGCAAGAACTCGTCATCTACAACCATGTTGCAGGAAAAATTGGAAGAGACCAGGTGCAGCATGGCAGTCGTTCAATCACAGCTTATCAGGTCGGTAGATACTGAGTTGAAAGAGGCCATTGCCTCATTTGTCGATCTCATACGCAGCAGTGCTGTTGATATGAGCACTGCCGCAGGATCCTTTCGCGACTGGCTCGGAACCTTCGAGGAAAATCATCTGCAGGCATACGCAGCTGGCACCCCCTCCAAACATATTGCAGCTGAGCCGCAACATGCCACTCCAAAGGTGCGCCCTATCTACTCGAGCAGCCAGCCTATGCCCACCACGAGTCACACTCCGCAGCATCGGTATGGCGGCGATACTAGGCCCGAAGTGTTTTTTCGCGAGCAAGAACCACGTTGCCGAAGTCAGCACAGCGAACACAATAATTCCGAAGAACTCGGCGTCGCGCCGATGTATGGAATATCTATAGCAACCGCCAAGCGACCAACCCGCAAGGAATCGCATCATTTCCGACACTTGGCGCAGCCCTTTGTGGGCCGCTTTGCCCTGCTCAATACCAGTGAAAACTGGGGTTGATAAAGCCAGAAATACTTGGCTCACAAAATTGAATTCCCATTGATGAAGATCTTCTTGCCGATCTCATAGGAGGAAATCATTATTGCGCATGATGGCGCGACCTTCATTGCACGAGGCCCGAACCCCGCATACAAAGCTCCAATGCCCTCGTTTTTATAGATACTTGCCAAATACCCAAACATCGTACGATGAGGACGGGCAGTTGTGCGTCCTTTGTTGTCGTTGCTAGTGATCTGAAGTCGGGTTTTCCCCACGTCAAAGGGATTGGTGAATAGAGCGGCAACGAGGCCCGCGCCGCAGCCCGAAATGAAGCTCGATACAAATATCTTCCAATCCTCACTGGGGTCAATACCATGCGTATGTATATGAGACACGCCTAGTCCAGCCAACAAATTAGCTTTGAATACCTCGTAGCACAGCCAGTAGATTCCAGAAAAGGGGACGTCTCGCCATAGAGTTATTTGTAGGCCCTTGAAGAGGGCTTTGACTCCATCTTGTTTGACCAGATTTAGCAGATCTCGAAGAAGATGTTTGAGCGCATGAGTATTTGAATGAGGATCCGATGGGATTGCTTGTAGCCGAGTTTTGATAAGTTCAACCGGCGAAACCATAGTCGCGGAGACAGCACGCGCGGTCGCTCCGCATAAAAGGGGATTGAGTGGGTGCAGCGCGACAGGTGAGTGATCCTTGATGTATTCATATCCTGTAAAGTAGATGATATTGGAGGGGACAGCCATTAGAAGATTCAATGAAAGACCTCTCCAAAGAGCAGCAAGACCCTCGCTCTTGCCCACCGAAACAAATCCTTGGTAGGTGGATGTGATTTTCGTGCATTGTTCATGGCCTGTGCAATAATTGTTGCGCATCCAGAAAAGATCAGGCGCAGATATATTCAAGGGGGCAGCGAGTGAGCTTGTAGGTGCGATCTCGCAGCATGGCTTGAGTTCCGGCATGATTTGTTGCTGTTGAATGCGGATACGTATGACATCAAATGGCGTAACCACCAAAGAGGTGATAAACGATCCCAGGCACGCGCTGATCATCCGCTGAAGAGCGGTGATATGGCCAGGAGAGCGCATCCCCGTGCCGGCACCAGAGTCACTGGAATCAGACGCCATTGTGCCTTGGAAAGTTGTAAAGACGACCAGCACCAGTTCTTGAACTCGAGCAGAGGCGTTGATGGCAACGGCTTATATAAGTGGCACGTGTGTGTGGGGGAAGGCACTCGTTTGACAGATCGCCGGGGTCGGATCAGATATACCGAGGTCGAGGCGTTTACGGTATAAATAAGCGACGGCCGAAATCGGAAACTCCGATTGCTTTCACAACCTCCGAGGCGTGCCCTTTGAAGAACTGTAGGGGCAGCGCAATGAGACTCTCGGAATAATCATTTTCATTGCTATCTGATTTCTCCATCTGCGTATGAATTATGACCACATTTACGCGTTTGAAATACGTTTTATATACCGAAACTGCTAATACTCAGCAACGATTTCCGTGCTCGAATAAACGTTGATGTATCCGTCCTGATTGTAGTTGGTCGCGATGTTCATCCGATGGGGGTGGAATACGGTGTTCGACAAGTAGCTTGATGCACGATTAGTCAAGTAGTTATCGTGGGGGTTTACTAGCGTTGTGACCAAACCACCTGAAGTAGACCAAATCTCAACACTTTTCGCCCCAGTTGTTATGACTGGGGCATGCTCATGAACATCCATACAGCGCAATGATTTTTGAGGAACGCGAAACGTTTGCACGGGTTCACTTAAGCGGATATCCCACAAGTTGACGTATCCATCTGCCGAGCCAGAGACCAATTCGCGGAATCCACCTCTTTGCATTCGCACATTCCGTATAGACCCATTACCAGTGAATCCCTCCGCGTTAGAAAACGACTGGGTGTGTGGCCACTTTTGCACCATCGACTCTCTTGAGTCTAATCTCCGATCATAGACGCGGATGCTGCCGTCATCGAATCCTGCCACAATCATGTTTCCTGAAACTTGATCAGATGTAAGCGATGTGATGGATGAAGAGGACCTGGCGGGGATGTCGACCAAACATAATTCACGAGGGGCATCCCACACTCGAATGATCTTGACGTCTCCACTGACCAAGAGCGAGCCTCTAGATTGTTGCCACTCGGTCACCAAACCTGAGCTCTTCGACGTAAGCAACATGTCTGTCAAAGCCCTCCAAGCCGAGACAAGCTCACAAGTATTTTCATCTCCATCTTCGGTATCTTGTGGGGTATGAAATTTTTTATAGATCTTGATCACACCATCACTCGAACCTATCATCAATAACGGTGAATCATCTTCATTTAAGAATTTCAAGTCGGTAATCTTGGTGCCGAAGGGGTTTCCGTTCGAGATTTTTTTCACAATTGTATTGTCTTCCCAATCCCATACCGCGACATTGTCCTTTTCATCACTTGCTACCAATACTCTTTCAAACTGAGTAAACTTTATGATTTTGGCCTGAGTCTTGTTGTTCAAAACCTTGACATTTCGGTTCCAATCACCAACAAGCGCAAGCTCTTTTTGAGGCTGTGTCTCTTGAATAATGGCCTCGTTGCGATGTCTTCTCCATAATCGCTTGACATACTCTTTTGATCCTGGCTCATCGATCTGGTTTTTGGCCATTTGCGGTTCTTGAAAATACTCGCAGCTATATTCGAAGAATCCTGATTCAGCATTGAGACTGGGGTGCTTGGAAAGATCGCGAGGTTTATAAAACGGCGGTTTGGGAATTTGCTCAGCTCCATAAGATGCCTGGGCCGGACCATACGACAAATAGCTCGTGAAAGTTTTTGCATCGTGGTCCTCGGGGATCCCAAGTGTAGAGAATAACTTGGAAAGCGTATACTTCTTGATCTTTGATGTCATGGACTCTGTGTCGGTACCGCCCTCCGCTTCTGCCGTCGGAGATCGAGCGCTGGTCATCGATTGAGAACGAGTCTTTGAAGAGGGTCCTCCTACCGCAAGCATGTTATTTTTCCTTGTCAATTGCGATGCGCTAGAGACTTGCCGTTTACCATTTGTGGAGGTAAAATGTTTGCCTATGATGGGCTTATTTGGCTTGAAGTTTTCGCTAATGTTCACGGCCGACTTGCTGAGCAAGTATTCTTGCATTTCGCGCACAATGGACTTGAGTTCAGAATCATTCAATTCAACCATGACCAAATCAATCAAAGTCTCGGCCAATTGTTTCACTTCAAGTTGCGGGTCTTCCGACAAAATAAGTAGAGCTTTCCAGATTGAACTAAAGATAGAACCATAAGCAGGGGAATTTTTTCTGAAATCATTCAATGTGTTCGGACTATCAAGAAGTGTGATTTCCTCTTCGAGTTGGTTGAAGGCGACAACCAAGAAAAACTTGATATATGTTTGAACAAACTTGTGTAAAAAATAAACAAGTTCCTTGCGCACCATTGCAGAGCCATCACCCATCAAGAGCAACACGGCATTGGCCAACTTAAGATCTTGCAGTTTGAGTTCGTCGTGTCTCGAGTCCGTCAGCCCATTGAGAGACACCTGTGAAGCGGTTTGAGAGGCCAAAACACTTTCGTTTTCGCTCAAAAAGGTCGTGAGTGCGATAATTATCGATGTGCGTACCTCAGGGATGGGATCATTGATTAATCCAAGAAGCTTCACCAAGTACCCATCCTTATAAATGATCCACTTACCATCAGGATACTTATTCCAGAGCTGCGATAGAAGCAAACTGCACCATTGGCGCAAGCTTGGATTCTCACTAACCTGGATAAATTTCAAGCAATTATTGATGATTTCAGTTGAGAAACACAACCGCTGGCCATTTCGGAAATCCTTGACAAAGAGGGTCAATATGAACGCGCACATTGCCTTATGATCGTCGTTGATCAATATGTTCGGGGCCGGAGCGGATGCACCTGTTGCGCCTTGGGGGCTAGGGTTAGAGTTCACGAGTGCTTGGTTCTGTTGGGATGAGTTGAAGATGAGGTAGAAGTAATTGTAACCCTTATCTTTGCAGAATTCTTGTTGACTGCTCTTATAGTCGATAGCCATGATACGAGCCCAGATAAAAATTAGAACGGGCCGCAATTCTTGAGCGGGGCTTTGAAGTAGCTTGAGCACGTATGGGAAGGTACCAACGGCCAAGGAAAGGTACACTGCCCAAGGCCCCAAGTCAAGAAATTTGGAGAGTAAGATTAGGGCGCGCAAGCGGTGGACTTGAGATAAGAGCACTTGCAATACGATCGGCAACTGTTCAGGAAGCTCCTTGGTAGATGGGCCATCATACTTGAGCCAGAGCTCGAACGCCGTCAATTGCTGTTCGAAGAATGCGGAGTGCTGGTATCCGTTTAAGATTGCAGGGGTAATAGATGGCTCAGATCGGGGGCGAGCTACGGTCGACGGGTTGGCCGGCACATGTTCAGACTGCGCATCATTCACCGGATCATTGAGGTCTGCATGTGTAGTAACAAGCCCGTTCACAGCCGGTAGTGCGAAAGTTGAGAAGGATTTAACTATGGGCTCCGTTGTTTGCACATTGACTTGGGCTGATTGAGCATTCATTTTTAGCAACTGAGAGCAACACTGATCCATGGCGAGATCCCATGATTCCCATAAATGATGAGTTCGGACTGTTTCGGGCAAGGGTGGATCACTGATGGGGTGGCAGTTGTATTGGGGCATAATACGCTTGGCCAAGATCAAATTGCGGAATAGAGCTGCTAGCATCAAATCTTGACGGAATAAGCGTTTAAAAAGTGGCCTTGATAAAGTGGTCCATGCGATTGTATCAGTTATGGCGGTAAATATCCAATTGAGCTCTCCCAAAGGCGTACGCCTATCTGACAACTTACCAGGAATCTCAATATTACCAGCCTCGTTGCGCGGCAACAGGCTATAAAAGTTGTTCTCTAACGTATTTTGCATCACAAAGAGCCGCATGCTTATATCGATTGGGCATGTCAAGCAGCAGGTGAACAAATCCGCGGGCAAGTCAGGGCTCATGGGTAGGAGCTCATTGCTTTTGCATGCGGCCAACTGCATACAATCCAAGTATGCGGAGGTGGGTGAAGGAGCTAATTTATCATGATTACCTTCGTTGTCATCGTCGATGCGTTTCTGGACGAACTTTTTGAAATTATGAACAATGTTACCTGCCGAATTGCAATCGTAAACAAAAATGACAGGCGCACCCAACCAATTCTGCAAATCATAGAGTGAGATGGGAATGTATTGAGTATAGCCTCGATTGAAGACCCATATTTCGCCGCTGGCAGTGGGCTGAGGAACACCATGGCCATTATAATAGAACAAGATGCGTTCATCTTTGGCGTTGCGGCGTAACGTATTGCAAAAGCGTTTCACATCCTCTACACAAGGATCGAGGGATTGCTTGTAGCGAGTTCTTTGGGATATGGTTTCGAATTGTGCCTGCAAATGTTTCCCCATCATTTCGATGGCCTTTTTTGTATCTGGGAACTGAGAAGGATCACACCATGCCTCAAGCTTTGCACAGGGATACGGCTTGACGATATCGGGAGGATCCACGCCCAAGTTGAGACACAAGACCAACACTGCGCTTATGGTTTTCTGGCGATCTTTCATAATTTTCCAGTCATTTATAGGTTGGTAATTCTTTGAGTACTTGAGAGACTTTTTCATCTCTTCAGTAATGGGATTGCCATTCGTATTATGACGTTTATCGTCAAAATAAATATAGAAGGCATTAGCTAGCAGTTCCAAGAACAGCTCTGATGCGTATTCCTTGTCGAAACCATGACGCATTTTATCATTGAAAGGTTGTTTTGGCTGACGTCCATAATAGACGGTTTGTGTAGATGACATTTAGTGGAGCGCAAAAAAACAAATCCGAACAGCGGGTGAAAAAAAGATGGAATCCGGAGCAACTATTGCTGTAGCATAAGTAGCCAGGTATCAAACGAAAGGTCGACTTTACTGTGCGATCTCGTAACACACATTACGATAAGCTCTCAGAAGAAAAGAAAAATCCGAGGACAGATTTGGGTCACGTGTGGGGTCCAGGTACTTTTTGAGGTCCATCTTTGACGTGGAGACGGTTTAGATTGAATTTTGATTCGTTGGCTGTGATGTGGGAGAAAGGGTAGTTTAACAATGAGCGGCGAAGTCAGTTTGGGGGTTTCTGATTGTCCTGGATAGGAATAAAATGGTTTGGAGAGTTTTGGATGATTGATTTGTGGTGTGAAAAATGTGGTGGTATTGATTTTTGTCTTCTTGATAACCATAATTGGGGGCTGTCTCAGTGGTATCGCATAGGAGGTTTATAAAAAGGACTGCGAGACAAGATGTGGTTATTCACTACTGAATTGGCTCAAGCTTATTTAAATTTTCCAATGCTGCAACTTTTATGAATGTTGAATAGTTCTACTAATACACAGTCAAGCTCCCACATTTCGACCGTTGGTATGGATCTCTGGTGATAGTTGAAGGACTTTACTATAAGATTGATTATAATCTACGGATTAATCGGTCGACTGGCACATCATCTCATATCGCATAGTGCCACAGAAGATTGATTGTTCCAAGTGGGCCGTTGGATGGGGTATCGGAAGTGAAGTTTTCTTGGCAAGTGTATGTAAGTTCAAGGATTCCAACAGATCGGAAGAACTTAATCGCTCGCAGATGGTGATAATTGAAAGCCGACAGTTTGCCATCAATCATGTCAAAAACGTGAATGAGACGCTCATATTCGTGCCACCGCTTCTTTTTTTCGCAGCCAAAAGTTGAGAGCGGTCCTGATCGATCAATGATTGCAAGGCACAAATCGGTTACTATGAAGACATGCCACCGTGATATACTGAAATTTATCATTCGCGATTTTGGAATGTCAATCGAAAAGAAGTATTCAACTCGATTCGAATTGAGTCCGTGTTGGTGTTTTGAAAATCGATTCACTATTCAAATCGATCATTCTACTGGGCTTATCCAGTCATCTTTAGTGACCACCTTCACCAAGCCGGATTTGCATAGAACATAACTTACTAAATAACATTTGGGAATTCCGAGATGACACTTGCCGCGACTTGTTCAGTCCTTCTAGTTCTTCCACCTTACCACACATCCGGTTGCTCACCGGGAATCTGTCGTCTTCATAAATAACTAAACAATGCCAAATGACTCCTACCCAACTATGTCACTCTATAATCCCATTTATCCGCGTAGACCCACAGAATGCAAAATCAAGCATCATAACTGTCGCGCTAGACCTGCAGCAGTATGCCAAAGCAGCATGATAATTGAGGAGTGTGCATATAGGAGGTTTTAGGGGGTGTGCCACAAATCACGGGGTGGGAGGGGGTCACCCAAGGGGCAATTCCACAAGCACAAGATAACGCATTCCAACCTCCACTTTATTCTACACCACAAACACTACTTGACAACTACCTGAACTTGACTTTTGGGAAAGTCGCTTGAATTCACTGCTGCCGTGCTCGTTATTGAATCCTTGCTGGATTTTACCATACCTAATGACTGGTGCCGCTGTCCCTCTTATCGGTGGGACAAGTCCGGTCTTGCCCAAACTGCCCCATCAACTCACCTTGTTTCGAAAGGTCCATTTCCATGAAGGCGAGAGCAAATGGGTCTGTCGTGCTTCTTGTAGGGACTCTGATGAACTGGAACTTCCTTCAAACATTGATATTCCCGAACCCCACATGTCGAAGCGCCAGGCTCGTATCAAGTTTGAAAGCGGATGCTTTTACGTCTCGGACATGGGTCTGCGCTTTGGAACCATCCTTGATGGGACCCTTGTTGGGCCTGATCCCATGAGACTTTGCAGCAGCGACTTGCTTAGTTTCGTCATGAACAAGCCTTCGTCAGAGATTGCATATGCGCGCACAAATTGCGTCGGCCCCATCCAAGTCAACGAGCAATTTGGTGACCCTGAAATCGTCGTGAATTTCCAGATCCTTATTGGCGACGATTGTTTGTCTTTCTTTGCCATTCCTCGTGATACGATTGACCATCAACCACTGGGGTCAGGTGCCGACCTTTCTCCCACTTGTAAGGACAAGAAACCCATTCTTTCCAAAAGTCTCAGCATGATTTTATGTCCACGAGACACTGAAAGTCCCCCAGCGAATTCTGAGAATACCTCGACTTCTCACTTTAGTTCAATCGGCGCCACTCGCCCCCATATAACAGAGGCGGAAAAGTGGCTCGCTTTGCCATTACCGTCAGATTCCGAGGTTTCCTCGAGTCCTTCACGTCCTCCGTCTTGGGTTTCACTGCGCTTTTCGTATCCTCTCTATCCTCCATTAGTCGAAGCGGCCGGTGCATTATCGCTTGCGGCTCATAGTGATGGTGTCGCGATGGACGCTCTTAATACTGCGTCACTGGATATGCAGTCCTACTCCGGTGGAAATGAGCTGTTCGGCTCTCAGTGTGATGTCAAGTTGAGCCGTGACAGTTCCATACATTTGAAAGCGGACAAAGGTGACAAGGAATTTGCAGAGCCACGCAACAGGTTTTCGGACCGGAGCGGTGTTGGCGCAAATAGCGAAATCAATCTGGCCTCGGTTGATATATCTAAGGAAAAACAGAATGTGATGACTGTTCGTGACAATGAAGTTAGTGCCCGTGGCGTACCCTGGAGACTGTGCAAGACGTTGGAAGGTTCCGAGGAAGAGCAACAAAACGTGAAAGGCGAGCGCGAGATCAGTCCACACGCCGATGCACATGGTTCTGAAAGTGGCGCAAACGCGGTTCACCCTACCGCAATGTATGTCGGTAGTTGGAGACCGCCTATGTTCAATGCTCGCCAGCGCCGCATGTATGAAATGTGCATTGCGAAGGGTCGAGTTGAGCCGGAAGATGTCAAGACCCATGATAAATTTCCGGACGATTCGACTAGTCTGGACTCTGGCGCCGACCGTATGGATGCAAAATATGCCGCGACCAAATCGAAGCAGGGCCATTTGGCAGTTGCAAATTGGCTTGGGTTTGGGTCGGCGAATGGAGTGAGCGTTCGCAAGATTCCCAGTGTTGAACATGATTTGTGCAGCGATGTCGACAGTTCGATGAGATCTGACCAGGCAAATCAACTCGAGCGTGTCAAGGACGAAAGCGATGAGGTTATCGATAGTGATGATGAAAGCCTCAGTGAGTGCACCAACACCGATACAGCTAGTGAGAACGAAGAACTTTGTGATGGCACCGGTAGCGAGAATGGTAGCGAGCTTGATGAGACAAGTGAGGGTGCCGTTGTCGATTCTGCTAGTGAAGTCGATTCCGCTAGTGAAGTCGATTCTGCTGGTGAAGTCAATTCTGTCGGTGAGGTTGATTCCGCTAGTGAAGCCGACTCTGCTAGTGACGAAAGCGACCTGGATTCATCTGACGAAAATAGCACCAACGATTGCTCGTCCAGCAACGAAATCCTTTTGGGCGCATCTAGTGAAGGTAGTGACAGCGATCTTTCTAGCGAGAGCGGTCTTCCTAGCGATAGCGATGGTAACTCCTCCAGCGACAGCCCCTACTCCGACTCGGAATCGGACTCCAGCCTGACTTTTGACGGTGGTGAGTTTGACCTTGAACATCCTCCTGAAATTGTCGATTTCGTGCCATATACGCAATCTGGAATTGCTGAGGCATTGTATCTGCTGCAACACTGTTCCTGCAAGTGTCGTTCCATCAAAGAGCCTTTTGGATTCCCGCCCGTTTGCTCGAGGAAACGAGGTCGGATTGAGGATTCCGATGACGAAAACGACGGCGACGTCGCCGATATTGGCCCGCCAGCCAAACGTCACAAGCTGAAATCATGGCTTAAAACGGCATCCACAGAAGTGGTCAAGGGCATTCTCTATGTCGCTGCCACCTTGGGAGCGTTGGGGGTCTATGGCTATAGTATAAGCACGCCTCTAGGCGAGGGTCCTCCGGTTAGCGACATTGCCTAGGCTTGTTCAACTATCCACACTCATCTTTTATATATATAGCTTTGTTTATGTTTTGTTTAATCCATTGTGTCGCAATTGCAAGTTTGGCCGCTATTAATTGTTTGCTGAAAGCTTTGGTTTTTTCCCCGCGTGAAAAGGAATTGCGCAACGTTGCTGGAAGGAAGGTGACTACATTGAATGATAAAAAAAGTACGAGGCATTCATGATTTCAAAAGTACGAGGTATTCATGATTCACACTATCGGACGATACGTAGATTCGTGGACAGACATTTGTCCAGTCCGAAAGACCCATTAAATGTCAAGGATATTTCATACACAAAACAGTAGTCATCTAGACTATGCTTGTTTCTTATAGCTTCTCTTTTTCTTATCAGAAAACTGGGGACTCTGACCGTCCATCATACTTCCGGGGGTCAGTTGATTCATTACCATGCCATTCTGTTGAAAAGTGTTACCCATCCCATTGGGGATGGGCAGGTTCGTGGCATGCGGAGTCGCTTGTCGGGCGGGTTGAGCCGATTGATTCTGGGTGGGCGGCATGGCTTGTCGTTGTTGACGTTGTTGCTGGATAAGCTGGAATTGGCGCAATCTCTGGAAATAGACAGGAAACTTTTGTAGGAGTTGTTGCTGCACGAGCTTCGCTTGCTGATGTGCTTGCTGCTTTTGATGCGGCGTCAATTGTTGTCCATTGGGTGCAGAGCCCGTGTTACTCATTTGGAGGAACGTACTCATTTTGCTTTGCAATTGTTTGAACGCTTGCTGCTCTTCTGGGGTTAAAGAGGACTGGAACAATTGCTGTTGTTGCTGGCGCTGAATACTTGTTGGCGGCAGTCCTTGGCGCTGTGAAGGTTTCCCGTCTATTTGCTGGTTTTGCATTGGTTGCTGTATTTGTGACAGCTGTGGGCGCTGACCAGCATCTATCTGGTTTGCGGATCGATGCAGGGAGTTGGACGGTGGTACTCCAGGAACACCTGCAAGGCTCATGTTGTTATACATGGGATTCATTGGTTGTGCCGTCGCAGAATATGAAGACTGGCCTTGTGTGGGTGCGGTGGGAGATAATGAATCAAATTTTTGCCTCTTCGCATTGGGAAGACCAGCTTGCAGCAGTGGGGGCATTGCTGATTTGCGGTTTTGGACAAGAGCTTGATTTTGAGTTGGAGCGGCTCGCAGAGCTTGGCTTGGCGTGCCCATACCAGCACCAACACCGGCACCTGTCTGAGACAAGAGTCCTGCTGAGGCGGATTTTGATTTCGCAGAGGCAGCAGCCTGTTGCGCTTCCAAGTCTTTCTTTTTGCGGATCTCTTCTATTAGGCGCAACCGCATAAATTGTCCCGAAGTACGGGCCGATGGCGCGAGAGAAGCGGCCTTCAGGACCATCGGCACCGAAGTATCCGATGCTTTGTGTTTGAGATCGCTATTCAGCACGTCTTTGGAGCCCAGTTTGATGGGCGAGGGGTGTGATGGCAGTTGTGATTGTGTGGACTTGATAACGACCAACCGCCTATTCTGCTTTGAATCGTCCAACTTGGAATGCTTATTCGTCATAAGAAGCATGAATTCCTCGTATTCAGATGACTTGTGAAGGGTCTGCTCTTCCAGGTGTAACTTGCGTGGACTTACCGGAACCTCCTCGCGGTGAGCGCAAACAATCTTGTTATCATGCGTATCCAGATTAGACTCCACCCGTGGAAGCATTTGGGGCGGTGAGAGTTCAGGATAATCGTAGGGATTCAACTTGACAGATAAGTCCAACGATCTATTGGTCAATGCGAGGATTTCCGATTCCATTTGAAGAGCCAAGGGGTCTGAGAACTTGGTGAGGGCCGCATCTGTGTGATATAGTAAATCATAATATAATGATAACGGGGTCGGTCGCAAAAGAGTCCGGTATGTCTTTGGTTTCAAGACTGTTGTCGGGGCATTCGGAATAGGAGTCTGAGCAGTCGGCGACCCTTGCTTGGTTGTATCTGCAGGAGGCTGAGGAGATTGCAGCGGAACTGATACCGAGATCATATTCCGATGGTCCGATACTTGAAGAACGAGACACCCGTCGTAGCAACGATACGAGAAGTCTTTGAGAAGCTCACTCAATTCGGCTGGAATCTCTTCTTTCAAAACATGTTCCAAGAAGATCTTCATCATTGGGGACTCACGAGGGATCGGCGCGGAATCATGAGCATTATTGAAGCGGTAGAAGGTGTCAAAAATATGGAGAGTAAGCGACGGTGGGAACTTTGAGTATTTACGCAAGATATCTGTCGACGTGGTCGCGAATTGGAACCTTCTCGTAGAAGATTTATCTCTAGTAGATGGCAGTGGAGATGTCACTTGGTGAGCAGGATGCAATTGCTTTGTAAGAGGCTGCGATAGAAGACCAGGTCCAGTGGCCGTGGACTCTCGCTTTTTCATTGATGAAAGATCAAATGCTGATGATGGAGAGTTGACGAGACCTTCGCGCCGAACCATAGGATCTCGAGTACCTCCATTGACAGTCGCGTGACTCATGATAAATCACCAAAAAGGTCGCTTTCAATATTAAAAGTGCAATGCGAAGAATAGCACAGTAGTTTAGTATCCGTGTAACCCGAATCCCCACACCCGAAAACTCAGCTCAAACTTCACAATGTATAGCACCTTGAGAAGAAGACTCCGAAAGATCGCTACGTTTATTTTCACAAGTGTTAATATACACGTGACCGTTAAGTGAGCGTATTCCTACTACTACTACTACTACAGGTCTCCGTTGAGGCAGAACTCAATGGCTTTGGCCAATTTCGTACGGTCATTCTCATCAAAGATCCAAAGACCATGTATCTCACCCACCAAATTCTTAAGAATGATCAAACTATCATTGAGTTCAACATCCATTTCCGTAGATCCATGTCCAGCGATTCCTTGAGGGAAGAAGTGACGAGCAATGCGGTTAGGCACGAGCCCGAGCGAAAAGCATTCGGGGCTATTGCGATTGAGAAGGATTAATCCGTAACAAAACATCTTTTCAAGCTCTTCTATGGTGTTCTGAATGAGTTGATCCGTTACAGGCGCCACAAAGTCTCGGAGATAGAGGGCTAGTGCGCCTTGAAATTCTGTCTTGATCCACTCTTGCGTGTCGTCATTATATTTGTACACCACACAATGTGACGTGTGACAAAGAAGCTGCTTTATGGCAGCATCGTATCGACCAATGACCTTGAAATTTATATCATTTCGAAACTGCGCGATCTCTTCGGGAGACGCCGCCTTGGTGGTCGACATCACTTCTGTCATTATCGTTGTTGGATATCAAAACGCGGTGACCGACAAGGAATTGTAAGCATTTTACGACCAGAATTGCAACGTTCGTATGCGACTATTGTCACGTGATATTAACCCACTCCTGCATGCTTCTATAGCAGCGAAAGCGCTTTCTCCCCGAGATCTCGTTCAAGCCTCAACCCGTCCCTAACAGCATACTTATTTGTCAATGTTCTCTGCATCCCGCCAATTATTCTCCTCCTCGCGCCTCGGTTTGCGTTCTGCCGCACGTTTTGTCAGTTCTGGCACCAGCATCCCATCTGTACCATTGTATGAGGGATCTCCGGGCAACGCAGTTACACTCCCCAAAGAGGCCAAGGGGAAATCGATTGTTGTCGGCGTGCCTGGTGCTTTTTCGCCAGCATGTTCTGCCAGTCACGTTCCTGGATACATCAAGCACTTGAATGACTTTGCCACGCATGGATACAAGGCCATTTACGTAGTGGCGGTCAATGATGCTTTTGTGACAAAGGCATGGGGTGAAACTCTCGCGACAGAGGGCACCCTGAATGTCAGATTCCTCGCTGATCCTGCAGGCGAATTCAGTCGGGAGCTTGGGGTATTATTCGACGCCTCAAAGTTCTTCGGAAACGAGAGATCTAAACGTTACGCGTTGTTGGTTGATAACGGCAAGGTGACGAAATCCTTTGTAGAGCCTGATTCGGTCTCGGTGGACGTATCTGCTGCCGAGAAAGTGTTGGGATCTCTTTAGAGGGGCTCTCCGAGGCATTTCGGTAGTGAACGAAAAAAAAAAACAAGTTTGTTGGCGGAATCTCAAAACGATGTTCAGTTTAGCAAAATGTATCTATGGTCGCACCGTCTATATATGTCGCTTGAGTAATCGGGGACGAGGTCTTTTATCTAGCCGATTCAACTCCTCCGTTACACATTCCGAACAAGAAGTGAAAGCGGCCAGAGAATGGCTCACATCTTTCCTGGCTCGTGATATCCCTAGACATCCTTTCCAAATATCGTACAGCCGATCGTCCGGGCCTGGTGGCCAAAAGGTCAATAAGACGTCCTCCAAAGCGACGATCTCACTTGAGCCTGGTCAATGGCTAGATACGTGTCTGTGTTTCTGGATTCCCGTCGCAGTCCAGAGCCAGATCCGCGCATCAAAAATCCGATATGAAACTAAAGCTGGAGGCATCCTAATACAAAGTGACCTGTCTCGGAATCGTGACGTCAATACTGATCTATGCTTCAGCAAGTTACTTGATGAAATTAAAGACAAGTCTCGTTTTGATGGTGAAGCAACTGAAGAGGTGAAACAGAAATGGGATGACCATAGATTAATAGTCAAAGAACATCGCCTACACAATAAGAAATTGCATAGCGAAAAGAAGAAATCGCGGTCTCAGAAATTCTCATTGTGAATGGCTGATATGAACATGATTCTATCCAAGATATCACTTGAATGGGGTGGAAAAAAAATTCAAGACTGACCGTAGATCGTATCATCTCTTGTCTGAGTCTGAGTGACCGATTAACCTTCTATCTCACGTGTATCCCCAGTAAGTCTCAATTTTCTAGTAAGCTCTGGTACTGCTCCGTCTTTACAGCCAGTCCGTTGAGAGAAAAAACCAATCTTCATAAAAAATTCACCTTTTTCTGCAGAATCCGCACCGATCAAGTTGTCTGCCTTTCCCAGTCATGTCCAAAGAGGTAGAGATTGACGAGTTAGTTCGAACCCTTTCACAATGCTTGGAGGAGCAAGTCGATCTTCTTGTGGAGAAATATCCCGATTACTTGGCCCAGAGTCCCGAGCCGGCTTCGAATAGTCCCTGCGGTCTGATGATCGCGCTGATACTCGAAACTCAAGGAGATACTAGTACTATCACTGAGTCAGATGCCAAAAGCGATGAGAAGTTACCGGAGACAGTGCTCTCACTAGCATTCCAATCGCTCATACAACTTTTCCTCGATGAGTACGTCCAGAGCAGTTCGTGGGGAAAACCCGATCGCCCTATCGATGAAAATCTTAACAAACTATTTGCATTGCTCGATCTCGCCATCATGTTGCAGTCGGATTATTCGTCATGTAAGCGCATTTTCTACGAGCTGCTTTCTCTGATTCTGAAGTTTCTCTTGCCCTGCTCAGTATACTCTTTGGGTGATTTCTGGAATTACATGGATACTCGGCAGGATACGGTGAAATCCCGGGCATTCGATTCTTGTTCGATAGCTGATCGTCTCGCTGTGTTGGAAGTGCATAATGGGATCATCAGTGCGTATGCACTCGCCCCAGGCCAATCATCACTTCAAAATCCATCTTGGGCAGATGACCTCAAGTCGAGGGTCCAACGCCTGCTTTCAAATATCGTATTGTTTGAAGATACCACTGGTCTCAATAAGCACTTCAAAATCGCCAATCGCAAGGCTCCTAACGCCAATGTGACAGCGCCGTTTTTAAAAGATATCCTATTCCTCCATGAAGTGGTGAACAATCCTTTCCGGGTCTTGGCTCCTACCATGAAGGCTGAATTTAAAGAAACCCTTCTGATTATCAAGGGTATCTATACCTTTTTACTACGTGAAGAGAAAGCATATTTGACATCGCACCCTCCGCCTCGCTCCATCACAAAAATGCCAGCATTCACTCGCAGTGAATTGTCTCGCAAGGGTGAGACCCTACACTACTTCCCTGACTCTTATTGGCTCTACTCTTTTGACTCGGAAAAACCAGACATTACCGATCCCGACTACATAAAGTCAAAGTTCTCAGAACAAATCGTCAGAACCCAATACTTGTTTATGATTTGCATGCTTGCCAACTTGTATATTCAAGTGACCGTTTCAGCACGCCAGGAATTGTTGACGTCGGTGCGTGCTGCCCGAAATGCAAAGTTCATTACTGATGAAATACTCCCAGACGCACACAAGGAATTTTTCGAGACGGTAAAACTGGATATCATCACCATGTTTGACGAGTATGATCCATCGTTCGGTGCTTTGATCAATCGGGCATGTACGCTGGAAACGACCTGGTGGGGCTGGCTTATCAACGGTAAAGATCCAAAGACGAATTTGCTGCTTATCAACGACAACACAATCACAGCCGCCGAGCTTGCGCGAATACAGGATAAACAAGTTTTGCCCTTCAAAGACAAAAGGTATTTCAATACCTTCATCACACCTCAGCTAAGTCGGAAAATGCGCACAGAGACCGGATTGGCCAGGCTTGAAAAAAAGGTACGTGTCAAAGATGCAGATCTCGAGAAGAGGATTCGTGCTTTGACAGAAGAGCTTGATAAGCATGGCTTGCCCAGCACCGAGAAACGGGAATTGTTAGAGGAAAGAACTGCCGTCTACTGGTCGTTGCTTAGGCTGCGTAGGCAGAGTCAATGGTGTGACTTCGCCAAAGGTTTGAAGATGGACATTATCGATCCCAAAACAGCCGGAAAGGACATTGAATCGGAGGAGGCAGAGTCCGAAGTGGGTGGGAACAAGGAAAGTTGCATTATCGAAAATCAGTTCGAAGCAAAACCAGCACCGAAGAATGTCGAAGCTCTCGACAACGCTATGGAAGTTGATGCATCCGACGCTACCACCAATAAACCAATCGAGGACACCATCAAAGCCAAAATCGAGATCACTACCTCATCTACAACGATTAATCCAGAATCCGCCAGCCTGGATCCTCCCGTCAAAAGAACCATCGATATGGATGAGTCCGAGTCAAAACGACCGCATAACGAGCCTGTATAATATCCAGATACTTTTCATGCTACTTTAATGAATTGCGAGCGATACGAGGACCACATTTCTTCTATCTACCTGCCATGACTCGTATGTAATCTTGATCGCGATGGAAAATTCAACGCGTAAGTTTTTTTCCCACTGTACGCGTGCATTTTCCTGTCCACCTCATTGCCGCTGGTGAAGGCATCGCAAAACTCACGAGTAAACCGCTGAGGGCAGAGTCGGTTTGCCGAGTGATCAGAAACCCACATTCAATTTGAACGGTGCTACTTTATTGTCGGCTACTTTTTGAGTGCTATTTTATCAGATTTCGGTCGCATCCACGCAAATGCTTAACCATCAAGGCACATCCAGTCGCGTCCGTAATGATGGATCCCCTCCACCACGTTCACCCACTCGGCGGACGCGGAATTGGGTGGCCTCTGATACTGGCAACAGCCGCCGCCTGGCTCATACACCCAAGTTGCCCAGACCGAAGCCGTCATATCCCATTATCCTTAACTCATCGCCTGTCAAGCCTAAATCGCCTGCTGCAAAGAGAGCTTTCCATTCATCTCCCATAAAATCCACCAAGAAGAGCGTCGCCTTCTCCGATGACTTGGTTTATAACTCTCCTTCGCCTCGCGCCACCACCCCGCAGAAATCGATCTTGAAATCATTCTATTTGCCGCCTGATGATTTGCCCGCTGATCCCAATAACGTATCGCAATGGTCAGAATATTATGGCCCTTCCAATTGTGACTTTTGGATGCCTGGAACTGTTATACAACTACCGCCACACTCTCCTCATTTTGGCACTCTTACCTCTGGATGTATGACTGTTTTGAAGTTGAAATCATTCGGCTTGAGGTTCGAGGTCTACGCAACCATTAATTACTCATATAAAGTCAACCCGCGTGATGTCGCTAGGGAACTCGTTGGTTTGGGTGACTACACAGATCACGATAGTCCATCCAAGGTATCGAAACCCAACCTGGTCGTAAGGAAAGATTTCCGTGATCTAAATAATATACCTGATTTGATGGAAATCATCCATGAGGATATTTTGAATAACGACGCTGATGCGCAGGACGCGCAGCAAAAACACCAAACTCTCAGAAATGATCCTCTCAAGGCTCGCACAACTGGCCAGGCCTTGAAATTGATTTGCTCAATTGTACTGAACGATGACCTCAACAAGTATGTCCCCATATCTGAAGCCAAGTGGCTTTATTCTCGGGCCTGTTCGATCCTTCAGGATCTCAATTGTACCAGAGCAGCTGCACTTCCATACTTGCTGCTTCTCAAGGAATGCAAGTTTTCAGCGTCGCGGAAACGAGCGCTTTTTGACTCTTCACAATTGCCGGAAAGTATCCTCAAGAGTTTGCTCGGATTGTCCAGCTTTTCTAGTTCGCTGGTGGTATGCGAGAAGTTTCTTTGTTTCAAAAGTTTGGTGGTGAATTTCCCGGGAATAATGGCCAAGAACTTTCATCATTGGTTTGGTCATTTGGTGCTCAATTTATGTTCTCTTTCCCCTCAGTATTATCTCAAATGCATTGGAGTCGGTATCAACTGTATAATGGAAGTCGCAAAGGTCTTTCTTGATGATAAGGTGGTACACCTGGAAGTGCGGCGCTTTTTGGCTTCAAATATGCCCAGCGACGTCCGTTCCTTCTCCACAGATACGTTTTTCGATTTTGATGTTTCTGAAGAGGCACACCCCAAGAATTCTCAGCTGGCGTTATCTTATTTGGCTGGTCGTTTGCAGCTCATGATAGACGTCCACCAGTATCGGCCGGCTATGGATTTATGGGTAGCGTTGACTCTCTTGGTCGGGACTCCTCGTACAGGTTTTCATGAGTGGGCCAATTTGACCGAATGGCTCTCGGTGAGACGATATTGCTATGAGAGAAGCGACGATAACAATGGCCGCATAGTGGCCATTACAAGTGCAAAGGCAATCATTTATAATGTATGTCATGATGACTTTGATGACTTGAAGCGTGTCTTGGACCCTATGTTGAAGCAGATTGCACCGCATGACCGTGCGCGTGCAGTTGCAGCGGCAACAAAGCAAAAGGTGTCTTTGTTACATGAATACCTCGTTGAAGTCGATGCGTCGCGGCTCGCTCCTGAAATGGTCGAGTCAATGCATGGCGTCTTTCTCTCCATCCTCTATACTTTGCTCAACCCCAACATTAGTCGGCCAAAATACCTCTACTTGTATTGGGATAAAGTGATCCAACCCGTGTTGACGGGGTTCTATACTGCAAAGGGCAAAAGCACCCCGCAAACACACTCACTAGCGCTGGATCTCATGCGGTCGTTCTTGGGTGGTGCCCCGCACAACTGTGAAAGGGCTCATAACAATTTACGCTGCCTAGCAGGCTCGGCAGTTCAACTCCCTGAGATCAACGCATTACCACCTAGATGGATCTATGCGAATTTCGAACGCATCTTGCATAACTTGGTGGTCCTTTTCGAATCAACCTCTTTACTGGATGCCCAAAAATTGAGTCTCTTGCAATTGTTTCTAACCAATGTCAAACCTTATACCAAGAAGGAAAAGAGCCCATCTGAAGATACTCGTGATCTTGTTGATAACCTCCCATTCATGGTCGAAAAGTTTTTGTCAAATACCGAACTGATCCCTGAGACTTTGCGCTCGCTAGTGAAATGCTTTGTCGACACTTTCGACATTAATTTATTGGTGAACTGCGTCAACGAAGATGATCCGGACATTGATTCCATACGAGAGGTCCCACGACTTATACTTGATAACAGCATGCTCAACTTGCCGTCCGCTCTTACAGTTGAGCTTTTCCGGCTGATTGCGACTAATTTGAAGACTTTCGAATTGCTCCTGCTCTGTGCCAGTATCTTCAAGGCAAGTCCTAATGAAGACTATATCATGAAATGTGCGCTTTCATCTCTAGCGGAACGCCAGTTCGAGGCAAATGACTATCAGATGAGTAAATGCGGGTACCTTTGCAAGCACATTTCGGAGGATTTCGAACCCTTTGTCAAGCGGTTTCTCCAGCTGATCGTAATTTTGCCTTCAGCTCCCGATGTGCACAGGCTCTTGCGCTCGTTGAACGTCCAATTATGGAATCTCCCTGTGTTCAAATATTATTTGATGTTGGTTCATAATGCTCCCAATACTGTTGTTCGTCAAGTCAGTACCGATATCTTGCTCAAAAGAATGGAGTCTGAGCCGGACTTTGTGGGCTTGGTCGATTTTTTACTGAGCAGCATGTACTTTTTTGAGCTCTTCAACATTAAAACCGTGGTTTTGGCCCGTGCGGCTACTCTCACAGGCTCCTCTGCGCAAGACTTTTTCCAAGTTTGGAAGAATGCACTAGCACAGTTCGCTGCCAACACCACAGATCATGTTCAATTAGATGAGTTGTTGGCAATGACAGTCGATCTCTTGGAAACTGAATGTAAAGAGGTTGTCCTCATGGCCGAAGGCGGGTTCCCGCTTTTCAGTGAGGCACTTTCGAGACTCGAACTGAATCGGAAATCGCCCCAACATGAGAAGGTGGGTGCTACCACTAGATCAGAAGTCTCTGAAGCTGATTCGGTGCTTCCCGACACAACTGAGAAGGACAGTACAGACGAAGAGGATTCTTCACGATCTGAGGCTGGCTCACGGCGTCCATTGCGCTCCAGATCGACTCAGAGGGACATTGCCGAAGCACTGTCAGAACCTGGTGCTCGTCCACAACTTTTATTATGCTCTAGCGCCACCCAAAATGATAGTATCCAAGAGCTGTTACAGTCGGGGTCCAACTCACAACGTTCATTGCGGTCTCGTCTGACTCAAAGGGACTTGATAGATACAGATGAGCGGTTATACTCGGGTGCCAGCTCCAAGCCCAATCCAACCTATAAGGATAGTGTAAACGCACAGTTACAGATCGGTGCTAGCTCGCAACGTTTGTTGCGCTCCAGTGCAATACACAAGGATAATATAAACGAAGATGAACTGCCACGGCCAGAAATCAATTCGCAACTTTCGTCGTGCTCTCGCACAGCTCAAAAAAATGGTATAGACGAAGGGGACTTGTCTCAGCCTGGTGCCGCTCTTCCCACTCCAACTCCTGAATTCAGAGATATGTCCAAAGAGATCACCCGTGTGGGAAGCATTTCTACTGGGAGCAATCCTATGGAGCGCACAGCCTCTCGACCAAGCTCTACAAAATTCGTTTACTCGTCCTTTACGAAAAAACCAAGACAGAAAAGAGCAAATGGCGCAGCCCCTATTTTACCCCACATTTCGGACTCGTTCGATATAAACATGTATGCATCTATGGTTGCTCAACAATTGAATCTCTCGCCGACATCACGGGCGAGACAGAATCTAGCAAAGCAGGAGCTTTTGAATCCACTGCGCGACGAGTCTATGGATGATGGTATCAGTGATGTCGAAAAGGACGGTTGGCCGATGAGTACCAAAAACACGCCCACCTTGCAAGTACCAGATTCAAATCCGAGAGTGCAAAGAGGCATGGAAATGGAAAACAGACTGGGTAAGGAGCAATCGCACCCGACGACACATCAGCCCACACCCTGGCTGCAAACTCCGGAGACATCCCCACTCAAGAAACGCAAGCTAAGCGACAATGCAGACAAAACAAGCACGACTTGTGCTACTTCTACCACAAGAGGGAGGCAGTCGATCGGGATGAAAGAGCGTGACAGCAAGCGGAGAAAGCGTCACATGTTGCGGTCGCAGCCTAGGCATGATTGTGGAGTCCAATCTGAGCCCCATTCGGATGTCCCACAAAAGAGCGAAAATAATTGTCAACAATCGGATCCCACATCTTATCACACCCACAAAGACTTGCAATGCCCAAAAGAAAACAATAATGCATCTCTCGATTGCACCGGACAAGGAACGAGGGCTCGTGGATTGGCGGTGGAAATGGACCAAGTCACCGAAGATGAGCTTTCAATGTTATCATCAGGGACTCAAGTTCATTTGAAATCAGCTCTAGGGCGATTCATGCTCAGAGTCCGGGAAGCGGTCAATGGATCTTCAAACTCAGCGTAGCGGTAATGTCTCTACATGACTAGTATGAAAGCCGCCTTGATGGGCTCCTCTACCTCGTGTTTCGTCGCAAGCTTTCCGCGAGCTTTCCGCAAGAATTTCGCGAGGTGGCCCGATATTTTTCGGGCGCGATTCAAATTCCGGTCCACGGCTAAAAGCCGATTGAAATCTTTCGTATGAACAACTCCCGTAGATTTTTCAGAGTGGCAGGCTCCTTCGTCCTTATATAGTCTTCCACTCTAAGTCTTACACCGCATCTTCAACTCGCGTTATGTCGGTGGTTCCTTATTTCAATTATAGCGATGAATCCAGTCTGATCGTGTACCATGATCCCAACTACGGCATAGTTGTCGTGCACAATAATGAATTTAACACCATCCTGATGTTATCGGATATTGTGAGACATCCTCGTCGTCGGTCTTATCCCAACTTCTCCTTTGGCCATGATAACCGTGATCACACTCACAATCGGTTCTGCCCTAATTGCGGCTATTCCTGGGATGAACCCGAGGATAATGATCGCGAGGTCCCCGGCCATAAGCGACGACGTCTGTCCAGTCACACTATGATGCTGTTAAACGATAACCTAGCTTCTGAAGCTCGCGATAACAAGCCACAATTCATCCGCCCTGATTATTTCCAATTGTTGGGTAAACTTCCTCACAGTCCAAGACCATTCGATCGGATCCTTCCAAAGCACATCCACCATGCATCGCCCATCCTGCGTGAGATCTTCAATCAAGATTACTTCAAGCGCTTCTTCAAGAAGGAGAACCCATACCTTCTCGGATCTGGTGCACATGCTCAGGTGTTCAAGGTAAGCCACGTCCTCAACGGTGTCAAGTTGGGTACCTATGCCGTCAAGCGCATCAACGTCGGCACCAACTTTGAACTATTGAAGGAGGTGTTGAATGAAGTCCTCATCTTATACGAATTATCCTTGAAAGGTGCCAATGAGAACAATTTGATTCGGTATAACCATGTGTGGCTAGAATTGGGCGATATCGATGACCTGAGCGCATTTATATTGACTCCAGATGAAGACCCGAACACAGAAATCCCACCACAAATCCCCTATGTCTACATCTTACAACAGTTCTGTGGTGGTGGTCACCTTGAGGATTTGATTGTTAAGAACTTCCAGCATGGCAATACTGCTCAGGACCGAATTCAATATGAGCGCTTGAAGCGTCGCAAGCGTCGCTCCCCATCTATTGATGATCATGTTTCGACGAAGGAAGATGTTAAGGTATGGCTCCATCCCTCAGAGATACTTAAGTTTTTCAAGGATATCGTGACAGGCGTCCATTATTTACACATGAACGGCATCGTCCATCGAGACTTGAAGCCTTCCAATTGCTTGTTGGACGTTGAATATAATATGCATCATATTGATGAGGACCGTCACAGTGCACGAGATCTTGCTGAGCTTCCCAAAGCTCTTGTCACTGACTTTGGGGAGGGCCTCATTTTGGATCACAAGGGAGTTTCGGAATTTCTGCTCGACGCGTCAACACAAGAAACAAATGAACGACGTGGGAATACAGGGACCTTGGAGTTCACCGCCCCTGAATTGTGGGAAAACAAACAGTGTGCTAATGACCTCAATACCGAATGCGTCAACACCCTCAATGATTTTACGTATGATAGTGATATTTATCCTTTGGGCTTGATATTGTGCTATTTGTGTGTTGGCGAATTGCCATTTAGTGAGCTGATCAAAGATGATGATGACCCCCAATCTGTCCGTCACAAAATATCTACATGGTATGCGAACGTGACTCGCGAGCTGTTCGGGAGCTATTTCAATCGCAAGTTGGCCGACATCTATAATGGTCACCACGTGGTCAGTCACGACTATTTTGGTCAATTTGAAGACTTGATATTTGCAATGATCAAGGGAAAGTCGCACACATTTGGGGGACGTGAAAGACTCTCTTCTATGGAAACTTTGGAGGCGTTGCAGAGAATTGAATCATCTTCAAGAATCCCTCTGTCTGTTCCAAGTAGCGACGATGCGCCAGAAGATTATTTCTCGCAGCACAAGGAAAAGAATGTTTTATCCGATCATATCGTTATTCCCGCCAAGACTAATAGCTTATGGGCTGACTGGTCATCACCTCCCCAGCAGGTTTCCGTGCAAGCCATCAGCTCTGCGCTTTGCCTTTTTAATTGTGTTGTTTTGGAAGCGCATTCTTATCCGATGCTGACTTTTGCTCAAACAAGCATCAAGTTCTGCAATATAGCTGGATTTTTATTGTGCGTGGGATTGAAAACAATGACATTGCCGGTGGCGGTAACAGCTGCCAATACAATTGCTACTGTGGTAATCATTGGCTGGAAGTTGTGAGGCTATTTGAGGAGAGCGAACACGCAGCGTTTCCTGAATTATCAGACCAAGTCAAATCGCCGATGTATGGATCTCTGAATATTTTGTCGGGTTCGCTGGACCAATGCATTTTTCAAGTGGAAGCTCGCTAGCGGGAGGTTCGGAATCACGATCCTATCAGGTCCAATATAGAGTATATCTCACCAAGGTGGCTCGGTTGAGCTTGGCTAAATTTTTCGTGTTTTATAGTAACGTAGATCACACTTGCAGGGTAAAGTGTTGCGAACCGGGATTGGGTCGATCGATGAAGTTGTGAATCGTACGCAGACTTTCAGGATTAAATGACCATATTCTATTTTTTGTTTTGACCGGGCCACTTGAACAGGAGACTTATCTAGTTATACACTGTCTAAACATGTCACCAACGAAAGTCCAGAAGAAAACGAGAACCTCACAAATATCATTACAGACGCATGTTGCAGGTATACTCAGATCAGCGTTCAAGTCCATCAATTGCTTCCCCTGAGACCTCGATGGGTTATTCACCCAGGTATTCTATGAGATCGATTCATACTCTATTTCTGTAGTAATTAGTCAAGAAACTGGTCCAGTTTAAACAAGTCGGTGTGGACAGTCACGTGAACTACCTTGAGAAGAATTGAAATTTTGGCCAGATTTCTTTCAAAGGGGACTTGCAAAGGACACAAAATGGCACCCAAACGCAAGAGACTGCCCGATTCTCCGGCTCCGTCGAATAGTGCGCCGGCCGGCAATCTGAAGAGTAGAACAAGGAAGCGTGCGCCCAAGTCGCAAAGAATCAAAAATGTATCTGAACCGATAAAAAAGGGAAATTTCAATGCCTTGTCAAAAGATAGACGGACTTCTGAAGGTGAAGCGTTCGATTATAATGGCAGCATGGGGAATGATATCGTTCTCATTGATTCCGATATCGAAGAAAATGAACTGGATGTTGTTGTAGTTTCAGATTCAGAGGAAAAAGCGCCAGAGACTGTGGATTTACCTGATGAGCCTGCGGCGAAAAGACAAAGGAAGGAGACTGGAAAAACTCCGCCAGAGCAGGATATTGCCAAGAACCTGGACTTTATTAGTTTCGGGGTAATATCTTCCGATGAGGAAAGCGGCGTGAGCAATGAGGGGGATGACGATGGATACGTTAGCGTCGACGAGAACGGCATTGTTTATCGCAAGGCACATACAAAATCTACTTTCCCATGGGTGAAGGATCATGACCATTCTACTCAGAAAGAAGTTGCAGATTGGCTCACGATGGAGATGAAAGACTTTGTAGGGTACATCTCTCCTTCAAGTCATGAGATCCATGAGCGGAATAAGGTTGTGAACCGTCTCAAGAAACTGATCAAGAGTTTCTGGCCAGAAACCGAGGCTCATGTTTTCGGTTCTTGCGCCACTGATCTTTACCTCCCTGGGTCCGACATAGATATGGTGATTGTATCGAACAATGGAGATTACGAAGAAAGATCTCGTCTTTATCAATTATCATCACATTTGCGCAGTCGACAACTAGCAAAAAATATGGAAGTGATTGCCAAGGCCAAGGTCCCGATTATCAAATTCATCGACCCAGAGACTGGCATTCACATTGATGTTTCATTCGAAAAGACAAATGGAATCATTGCTGCGAAAAAGATCAGAAAGTGGCTCGAAGATACACCGGGATTGCGAGAGCTCGTGTTGATTGTGAAGCAGTTCTTGCGGTCGCGCAAACTTAATAACGTACACGTTGGTGGGCTAGGCGGCTATGCAACAATCATTTTATGCTATCATTTCTTGAAGTTGCATCCGCGAATTGCAACCGATACCATGTCAACGCTTGACAATTTGGGATCGCTCTTGATTGAGTTTTTCGAATTATATGGCCGAAACTTTGCATATGACGACTTGATCATTGCGTTAGACCCCGAAACAGACGCGCCGAAATACCTCAAAAAAGCATTTTACTCTGCATTGAACACATCACGCAACTCTTTCGCCATTGTGATTCAGGACCCATCCGATCCCTATAATAACATTACGCGATCCTCATTTAATCTACGAGATTTGAAGAAAGCGTTCAACGGTGCATTTCAGATGCTCACGGAAAAATGTTATGATCTTAGTGCCGTCACATATAAGAATCGTCTAGGAGCACTGATTCTTGGCGATATTATAAAGTATCAGGGCAAGGAGCGCGATTTTAATGACGATCGCCATAAGGTCGTCAATCATGCATTGGTCAATCACAATGATCAGAGTGGCGAAGGTGATGACGATGAAAGCGATGGTCATGAAGGGAATGATAAGTACTATCTTTCCGATATGACGAACGAAAGCGATAGCGATGAACTACATGACGCCAAGAGTCAAAAGCTAGCGGCAGAGTCCAAGGCCACAAAACAGAAGGTAAGTGGATATCTCGGGCTTGATCGTGATGATGATGAGGAGGAGGATAGTCCGGAAGAAGATGAAGAAACGGATGGAAAGCAAACGCTTTCCAAAAGTAGCAATTTGGATAAAGAAACGCGCCGAGACTATTGGTCTCAGAAAGGGCTGGTGATTTCTTGAAGAGGTCATTTCGTTAGATAGAATCCTGGTGGCGGGGAGCCGTATCGTTTATCAATGGAGGCGAAAAAGACATGGTCGCCCAGATTTACGCCGTAATGTATCACATCAAAGCAAAGACCCAAGTCTGGAACTGGTTTGAGACAAGGCGCCCGATCAAAGTTCCTGGGCTAGCAACATGAGGAAGCAGATTGAGACGTGGTACCCAAAATAGCATTTAGAGCGGTGATTTCAGATGATGGTGAAGCCTCAGTTTGTGCGTAAATATTGTATTCATCATCAGTAAGAGAGGAAATCAAGTGTTCGAAAATCTCAACGACCCCAGACCCGCTTTTGGCGCTTGTCATGAGGCAAGTGATATTATTGTGATTTGCGAGGAACCGATCAATTTCAGCCTGAGCACTAACCCGGATGCTTCTATCTGATTCCAAGAATAAATCTTGCTTTGTTCCAACAAGTAAAATCCGTAAATCGTCATTAGGATCGCAAGCAGAGGCAGAAAGCTGATCAAGCCAATAGGCAGCAGTGTTGAGGGTCTGTGTGATATTACTAGTGTCGAAACAGACCAACGCAGCCTTGGCATTACGATAGTACATTGGAGTCAAAGATCGATACCGTTCTTGGCCCGCCGTGTCCCAAATCTCGAATCTAAGATCCCGTATACTATCAGGACCTCGGGCATCGCTAACATAGTGCTTTGTGATGAATGCAGCACCTATCGTATTGGTGGTGTGACTATCAAACCGATTCCTTGAGAAGCGATGCACCAAAGATGTCTTCCCCACCGAGGAATCGCCCAATACCACCACTTTGAAGCCCAAACTCATCAAGGCCCAAACTCAAGAAGTGGCTGGTATGGCCGTTGCTTAACACAGCGGTCCTGCATCGAATCGAAAGTCACGCCTTGTTTTTGCCCCGCTTTTCGAAATCTTTTTTCCGCTCGCTGAGTCATCAATGAATATTTTCTCACTGAGTCATCGACGACATCACTGGCGGAATTATTGGCGGGGCTACTCAAGGATTCAAACCCCGATACCTCCCAGTATAAGACGGCCTGGTAAGAAACTCAGAGGGATACGCAATTCTCTGGTGACACAATGCCCATGGATAATTTTTCGAGTGAAGGGGCGGGTATAGATGCCACCTCTCGCAAACACGTACGAATAGCGTGTCTCGAGTGTCGGAAATCTCACTTCAAATGCGATGGCACGAAGCCTGTTTGCAATAAATGCATTCAAAAGAATAGGTCGTGTACTTATACTGAGTCTCGTCGTGGTGGCGCGAGAAAAAGAGGAGTCTCATCTGCAAAGGGTTATACTGACGCCAATACGCCTCCGTCTAGAATCGGCCTTATTCCAGATATAGAGGACGTGTACCCCAAAAGAGAGCCCTCGCTGCCAGCCATCACTAATGCATTTTCCTTTGATCAACATATTGCCACAAAACCATTTCCGTCACCTCAAACGCCGCCGATTTCAGATCGATACACGCAGTTGCCTTGTCAGCAATTACCGTGTTATTTGGGTCCGGAATGTGATAAGGATACTTGTCCCACCGATGGACACTTGAAACATCGCTTGACTTCAGAGATCGATGATGAGTATAAACGCATCAGGTTGGATTCGTCCATGGCTGGCATCCACGACTCCATGGCGAACAAGAAGTTCCTGAGCGGAATTGTTTCTTTGGAAGATGAGCACCTATCGATATCAATTGGAGATTTCACAAATTTGCAGGATATCAGTCTGTTAGATACAGACGCTATTCTCGCGGGTTATTATGAGCTTTTCCATAATGCTCATCCATTCCTTCCTCCCCGCGACGAGATTGAACTTTACCTTGCCGATGAGTCTATGCGAAGAGAATTTCTAATGATCATGAAAATCGTCGCTGACGGTAGATCTTCAACCATATACTCGAGCGATTTGCAGCTCATATCTGATCGTCTTTTACAGTGTGTTCATGAAGTGCGAAACAATGATCATCACGATATCGTTTCCATTCAAGTGCTTCTATTGATCTCACTCGTGGCGCATATATCTTCTCTCCACATCTTCAGTCGCAAATTGCGATTGTATTGCTTCAAGCTTGTGGTCGATTTGGACCTCAATAACTTGGATAAGCGGCCCGACCCCGTTCCAACAAGTATGAACAGTCCTGCGTCTAGTGTGGGGTCAGCACTGTCTCCGCGAGCAAATGCGATTATTTCATCGAGACTTTCCATGATTGATCCGGCGCTATTGCGCGACAACACCCGTCGAACCTTTTGGGAGTTTCACTTTCTCGATGTGATCGTTGGCTCGGCCGACGGCCAAACCTTATCATCATTTGATAGCATGCCAATCAATATCGAGTATCCTAGCAGACCCGATCCTCAAAAGTTTTACTATAAGGGACGAGCCAAAAGTGCCATGCTAGTGACTGATGCCGTTAAAATGAATATTGCAATGATTGGGAAGTTGCCCTTTAAAAGCATTAGGTCCAAGCTCCGCACGGCGTTATCGAGTTTCGAAATGACTTTGGAAAGCCCCCACATGTTCAATGCACCTTATCTTGTGGGGACGAATGGCACAATCAATGAAGCGGTCCATCAATCCATACTCCTCTACAATTACGCCAAGGTATTTGCGTATCGGCCATTTTCATTCCTCTGGAATAAATCAACACCTCAAACTCCGCAGTGCGGGGCAAAGTCGCTTGAGGCTGTTGATTTGCCTGCGCAATCGACTCAAGCCGATAATCTCGCGATGGTCGCCACTCGCAAAACGATTGAAGCCGCCAACGCCATTGCAAATCTGTTGATCAACACGAATTCCAGTCAGGTCATTTATCGGACGCCTGTATTTGCATGTGCACTAGCATTATCATCCCTTGTACATATCAGTGCATATGTATGGACCGAAGGATTACTCAAGAAACCATCATTGTTGTCGCAGCCACTCCAAGTCTCTCAGGAAGATTTGGATTTGTACGCTGAATTCATCAAGCTTTCATTATCTGCATTGTATCCAATATCAACACACTGGATCTTATCGGGCCGACTAGCAAAGCATATTCGAGATTCTCTCAAGACGTTGCGGCCCCAATTGTATGGCGAGATGAAAGAGTTTTTGCCCCATGTGTCGGGACCGCCTAGCGTTTCCAAATCCCCACCATTAGCATCAGGGCATGGTTCATTCTCCAGAGACGACAATTTGCTGCCTCCAAGAATTCCGCATACACTGTCCACACCATCTACAGGACAAAGTGGATTCCAACCAACATATATTGACAGTTCTATAATGGGCACGAGCGATTCTCTCTTTAGCACGGGCAGTGACACGCCTCATTCTCCAGTGTCTGACACAGGATGCGATTGGGTCGATAAAGCCTTGTTTGATTATTTCGACGGACAGGCCATGAAATTTGCCCCTTGAGAAAGATGATGGGCATATTACCCACATCCTTGGATTTTGAGCATCTCAAGCTGCCATTTATACTTGCTTGCGTCAACTTGAGTCTGCTCTCCACATAGTTTTCCGTTTAAGCATTTTTAATCCTCCAGATTCGATTCGACAGTATATTCATATCAAACATTGTGTCCAATACATATTTTACATTGCAATCCGACGTTCTGGCAAGTCATAATAACGATACGTATCCATAGATTCTTCATTTCTACGCCACGTATGCGACTCTATATATGTACAGATTATGGCCAGTGTCATTTTATATGAAGTGAGTCTTCTTTTTTGATCGTAGGCAATTCTACCCAACTGACTTGGTGTAATTTCGAGGATTTTCCCAACCTTACCCGCGAGCAGCACCCATAGCACTTGAGATTTGTGATTGACCGCCAGATTGTTGGTATTCAACCATAAACTCTTCGATCAAGCCAAATGCGGATGAAACACCAATGATGGTGGCGGCGCCTTTACCCGAGCCGCCCAAAAATTCACTGGCAATAGCGACAGCCGCCAAAGTGACCGCACCAGAAACAGAGGCTACTGGGATCACACGAGACAATTCCTTGGCAATCGAAACGTCTCTCTTACCAGCGATAGAGATTCCTTGCTCTTTGAACTGCTTTGCAAGATCTTTTGGAGCAGATCCAGAAACAGCGGCCCATCTGTGAGCGAACCATGCGGCCAAGACCGCCACTGCAACAGACCTTACGATAGTGCTCAAGGGGGATACGAGAGACTTGAGCACCGAGGTCGAGTTGTTTGCGAGCAATGCAAAAAGACCTGACTTCAACAATAATCTGTTGGAGCTAGCATCAGGCACGTACTTTCCAAACACGAGGGCGAATGCCGGGCTGATGTTGCTAGTGAAAGTCGCGGCGAAAAAGTTAAAGATCTGGGCGTTAGCGAGAACAGTATATGCGAACAACACTGGAAGGGCACCCGTATACAACAATCTGATGGGATAAACATTGTTCATGCCCCTTGCCTTTGTTGATCGAATCGGGAGCTCGATTCTATAGTTTTGCAATGCAATAAGAACAATAATAGCCAAAACACCAATCAGAATCAGGCCAATGCTGGGAGTTTGGGTTCTAGTGAAAACGCCGACGATAGCCGTCTTCCAATTTGTCCAGCTGAAGGATAACAAGTTAGTCAAGATGTATGCAAGGAGACCATAAGTTTCGGATTTATCGGAACCAGGAATAGGGATAGATTCCAATCCAATGAGTTCCCTGACTAGGCTCGTACTTGTCTGCAAAGCCAAAAAACACAAGATTCCGCTCCCGAAAGCGTAGCCCTTATCAAAGACTTCCACCATGAGGGTAACAATAAGGGACCAAGCATTGATTTGAACGAGAAGAAGCGCATACATTCCCCAAGGCTTTTGTGCATCGGCAGAGGGATCATACTTTTGGATGGCAGGGTCATAGTAGCCTGAAAGCACAAGCCCCACAGAATATATTGCCGTCAAGAGGATAGTCGTGATCTTCTGACCGGACTGGAACAATGCGCGGTCTGAGCGGAGACCCAAGTTGACCTTGACAAGACGAAAGCTCGCAGCTAGTTGCCAGATAAAACCAGCAGTGATTATAGGCAACAATCCCACCTCAAAAAGAGTCGCTTTTTCCATTGCAAAGACCGATCTGAAACTAAAGAAGGGATCCATGATATCGGAAGATGCGGAGGATTTGAGCCCATATAAGGGCATTTGACCAAGCAAAAAGACAATGGCACTACCTATAGTGAAGAGGATGCGCTCATCGAAACTAACTTGCTCAGTGGTGGTTTCGACCTCTGGCAAAAAGGGGACCAAGAGCTTGACCAAATTAAGGAGACGAACTGAACTGGGTGTTAGTACTCAATGAAATTCACAACCGAAAGCTGTCGACGCAACATACATTTAGCCATTGTATGTGTAGCACAAGTTAGTCAGGTCTGATAGGTGGTGACAGCTAGATTCCTGATTGATTCCAATGTCGTTGACTCTCTGCAGTCGTGAGCAAAAGAATTTGAAAGATCCGTACCGCCGTATCTCAGCTCAGAGATATTCCATGCACGTGCACGGCCTCGCTTGGTGAAACGAGGCTGGTAAGCAGAGGTGAGTGGCATCTGCGTATTGACGATCCACGCATTCGTCGGGAAATGGAAACCGCTCGAATGCCTATGGTGGGTTTGATGACCGACTCATCAGATACTTCAATTATATTTAGATTTCTACCCACATGTAATCCGAGTTAGAGAGGGAGGAGGTTGTTGTACTGGCGACACTGGGAACAGAGCCGCATGTTTGGTGCAAGGCATGATCTCCTGCTTTGCGCGTATTCCTTGCCCAATCTATATAAGCTCGTAACATTTGGAGCTGCGAGGCCCTCCGATCTTCGTAATCGGGAATCTGTCCAATCCGACATTTGCGCATTATTCGCGTGAGCAATTCATCAATACTTGTGACTTGTGGGGATACTGAGATCCGCGGTCTTGTGACAATACGGTCCCTTGCTGATTTCGAATGTTTGTCCCAATGCAACTCGTCGTTCAAGTTCCAGCTTGCCACGTTATCATCGATCAAATCTTCATCGGATTTCGAAGCGTACCATCGCTTCATTTTCTCCTCCAACTTGATTGAAGCGATAGAAGCTGGTTGCGATTGTTGTCGGTCACAGTCTATCGATCGCAGCATAGCATGCTCCGATTGACACGCGCATGAAGAAGAAAGAACGTCGTTAGCTTCCTTTGATGATAACAAGGCTTCATGTGTTTCATTATCGATAATCTCATATTCCTCCAGAAGAGTATACTTGCTATCTGAAAGTATACTTGGGATAGGAGATCGGGCATCAATATCATGGGAGTCCAGCGTGCCAAGGAAATGCCGAGGTGGATCATCACTGATACTACTTGTCGCCTCATAGCATGACGGCGAGTAGTGTACCGGTAATTCCACCGCCGCAAATGCAGTAGGTTTAGACATTATACGAATAGATTCCTTATGAAATGCCTAGCCTAAAAGATCTAACCCACCGTAGAAGGCGTTGCTGTTGGGGCGGATCGGATGGATTCTCGAATCCTGCACACGCTACAAGGTCACGACTTCGTCAACGGCCTTGATCTTTGAAAGAGGGCCACCCACCTACCCACACTACATCTACATTAAAGATGCAAGTGTAAGCGCGTTCACTTGCCGACGATCATGCTGATCATGCCGAGATCATTTGCGTGGAAATGAGTATAATCAATTGGGTTCGTCTTTGATTAAAGTTAGTGTTCAATTCCGTAAAACCCTGGGAATGGGTCCTTCGGCCATGTCATAAAATCAGATAGGGGTGAAAGACTATTTGTATATGTTTTATCGAGAATCATCATGATTTAGTAGATAAGCAATAACAGTATCATCACTTTATGAACAGTTTAAGGATTCAGGGGAGGAATACAGAAAAAACATACCATTGATGCATGAAGGTGCTTTCGATGAAGAGAAACATGTAATGTTCTCATCACATGCTATCATCGGAACCTGTCATCGAATGCCTCAGTAATACTCCACTGATGCCTAGCAATGTGGCGCAATATACTGCTGCTCGTTGCGAATAGAGAGCGAAAAATTTGAGCGCTACCGTCCTGTCCCACTTCATGTCCGGGTAACTCTCGCTTGCGTTGTCCAGAAAGGGGTCTGGGCCTGCAAGATATTAGGGACGCCGGTACTATAAAGTTAGCGATAAATCCTATCGATAAACCGGATTCCATCCCCGAGGCAACTCTAACATAATGGCAGTAAAAGGTTTAGGTGAAGTTGATCAGAAATATGATGGCTCCAAGTTGAGAATTGGAATCGTTCACGCCCGATGGAACCGAAAGATTATCGATGCATTGGTGGAAGGC